>BMAU01014303.1:0-170000 GCA_019973935.1 Trichonephila clavipes | reverse complement strand
TCTACTGAAAGTTGCTTTTTGGAAATCCACTTGATTATTAGGTTAAGTGAGCGAAAAAAATTTTTCTACTTCGATTTTAGACATAAATAGAAATTAGATATTATAATTTGTGTTCTTTTTATATCAAGGGGTGAGAGTGTAACAGCTATAAATATATTTTTCAATACAATCGAATTCTTAATGCTAGGTATCAATAATTAATATATATGTAAACAGTATACATATATTCAACATCGTGAAATACACAGTGAAGCCGGTAGGGTAACGGCTAGTATATATATATATATATATATATATATATATATATATATATATATATATATATATACATATATATACAGTCAGGTCTCTTTTTATGCGGATTGTTTTTATGCGATTTTGAAGTTGTGCGGTTTGTGTTCCAAACATTTCTAGATTTTTGTTATTATTATTATTATTTATACTGAGACGTAGATCGTTGTATTCCGAGAATTTCCGTATCTTTTGGGTGCTTACGTCTGCGACAGTCTTAGATTAGCATTCGTTATTTCAGTAGTATACCAATACGATACCATTTTTCAAAAATTATATTTTCTCTTAGCGTTGCCTCGTTCATTTTTATAAAAGTTTCACTTTAATAAGTGGCGAGTTTAAGTTGCAATATAATAAGCAGCAAATTTTGATTTCTGGATTTAAAGTGAGTGTCGTAAAGATTTATTTTTCATTAGAAAATCGTAAGTGTAATTTTTTTAAATTTCTTTTCTAAGATTTTATTTGGCCCAATGGAGGAAAAAAAACATCAAGACAGTCAATTTCGTAGGAAACGACAATGGCAATTTTAGATCGCTTAGGAAAAGGAGAAGGATCTACGGCTATTGGAAAACATTTTAATTTAGGCGAATCTACTGTCAGAGCAATTAAAAAGAATGAAGCTGCAATAAGAAAATCGGTCATTTCTGGTACAAAATTAAGCACCAAATTTGCATCGTACACAAGGGATGTATTATTAGAAAGAACGGAAAGAGCTATCGCAATTTGGATTGAGGAACACGTTCAAAGAAGGATTCCTGTAAGTGGTTATTTAATCCAAGAAAAAGCTCTTCAGTTTTATAAGTCAATGAAACAGTCAGAATCATCAACTTCCACTTCCCAAGCTGGAAAAGAATTTTCAGTTGCAAAGGATGGCTAACCGGATTCTTAAAAAGAAATGCACTTCATAATATTAAGATAACAGGGGAGAGTGTGCGACAGCAGATGAAGGAGCAGCAAAAATATTTCCAGAGGAGCTAGCGAAAATTATTGAAGATGGGGACTATTCTGCCGATCAAGTATTTAACGCTGATGAAACAGGAATTTATTGGAAAAAATTGCTTAACCGTACTTACATCACAAAGGATGAAAATAGTGCAAGTGGACATAAAGCAAGTAAAGATCGAGTCACCTTATTACTTTGTAGCAATGCATCAGGAGATCGGATGTTGAAGCCTCTCTTAATAAATAAATCTCTTAGACCACGTGCCCTTAAAGGTAAAGATTTAAAACAACTGTCCGTGCATTGGATGGCTATCCCAAAAGCCTGGATGACAACAGCTATTTTTACAAAATGGTTGAATAATTGTTTCGTACCAGAAGTGGAAGCCTATATGAAGGAAAAATCTCTCAATTTTAAAAAGTTTTATTAATTCTTGACAATGCAGCAAGTCAGCCACAATTAGAACATCCAAATTTTTCAACTAGTATTTCTTCCCCGCCCAATACAACAAGCCTTATTCAGCCATTAGATCAAGGCATAATTGCAACTTTTAAAAAATATTATATTAAGACAACGTACAAATTCATCTTGAATAAACTAGAAAATGAGTCCTTAACAGTAAAAGATGTGTGGAAACAATTTTCTATTTTTGATTGTTTAATTCATGTTGCAACTGCTTCCGCTCAAATATGACCTAGAACTTTAAATGCCTGTTGGAAAAAGATTTGTCCAGCATGTGTTACAGACAATACAACCACTCAAACATCGACACTATCAGATGAAATAATTAATTTGGCACATGAAATTGGAGATGTTTTTAATACCTTCAGCCACGATGATATAGATGAATTGCTTGTGGATGATGCATTAAGTGACAATGATATTATTGATTTAACTTTAGATCTAACTGTAGACGGCGTCGTAGGTCTAGAAGGTGATAATGATGAGGAAGAAAAATCAACTCCCCTCACTGGAAAATTAATTCAAGAAGGTCTTCAACTTTGCAGTAAATTAGAAAATCATTTTCTTATTAATGACCCCAATTCTGAACGAGCCTCTAAATTACAACTGGAACTGCATGTCTGGATATCGTGAACTATATAAAAAAATAAAAGAATCCTCATCGCAAAGTTTAATTACTGATTATATTGTCAGAAAAGGAAGAGCTACACAGAAGGAGAATGAAGTTTGTGAAAATCCGTGGCCTTTACCGCAAATACCTATTGCAGAAACAGTCTCTTCTGAGGATGAAGGTGATTTGGAACCACTTCAGCAAACCATTATCAGATAGCGATAATGATTAAAAATGTAAAACTATGTGTATTACTTTTCCATACAATAAAATGAATTAAGGTTTGAATACAAGTTTTTTTTTAGCTTTTGTATGAATTTCTTTCAGACATTCTTTTATTTCTGCAATTTTTTTTATGCGATTTTAAGTTAATTTTAACTAGTTGTTTTGGTTTTATGCGATCTTAGAGAACTAAGGAACGTATCCCTACTTTTTCCATTCAAGTAATGTCTTTTTTAATGCGATTTTTTTATATGCGTTTTTCGGTAGAACGTATCTACCGCATAAAACGAGACCTGACTGTATACATATATATATAAATATACATACATATATACATACATATATACATACATATATACATACATATATACATACATATATGTATACATACATATATATATACATATACATATATATACATACATACAGATATATATATGTTGTTCAAATTTTCAATCGTTAATAAAAGACATTCTATTCATTCATTCAAGTTCAAATACATTTTTTTAAAACTTGTAGTTGTTGCCACTTGATGTTAATACAGTTTTTTCAAATACTAATTCATTAATTGTTTTTAAATAATGAATAAATAGCAACAAATAAAAATAATAGTCCAACAACATGTATAGAAAGATATCGCGTTGGACTTCTAATCCAAAGGTGTTGGGTTCGAATCCCACCTTGGACAGTCTAATTTCTGAGAATGTGATTTCTCTTTATTACTATTCTGTTTTATTAGAATAATTAAACTTAATTAATGAATAAATAGTAACAAACAAACAAAAATAGTCCAACGCCACATATAGAGATGAAAATGGAAAATTTCAAGGAAAATCGATTTTTCTTTTGTAACTTAATATTGTGATTCTGGCAAACGTATATGCATGTTTATATTAATTGTAACTATTAATAAAAAGTAATTAAATAAAAATTTTCTTTGTGAACCTAAGTAGGAATTGACTTAATTTTTTTATACACTGCTGGACAATTGCTAAGGACGGATCACAAATTGCTATGTAGCATAACATTAAGCGAGACATGAGGCCTAGTAGGATAAAATATAGTTGCCTCACTGTTCAGACATTAGAATAAAGAATATTTATTGTTCTGGAAAGTACAAAAGCTGTGAAACAACTGAAGGAAAAAAAAATGTTCATTTGATCTGCGTATGGAGAAATGGAACAATGCATCTAAAAGTCAGCAGGCACCTTAAAGAAAGGTATCAGTACGGGATATGTCCACCGTGGAGTGTGATGCAACATTCCACACGTCGTACCATACTTTGCACAACATTATCCAGCAGCTGTTGAGGCAATTTATCCCATTCCTCTGTGAGTGCACGGATGAGGGTGTTCTTGTTTGTCGGTGGATAGTTTCGACCAGCAATTTGCCTCCCGAAAGCATCCCACACATTTTCAATAGGGTTTAGATCTGGAGAACGCGCTGGCCATACGAGACGTTGAATACCCTCGCTATCTAGACAATCCTGAGCAGCGAGTGTTCGATGACATTTTGCGTTGTCGTCCATAAAAACAAATTTATCACCGACAGCACCAAGGAAAAGACGAACATGAGGAAGTAGAACTTCATCAATGTATCGTTGGCCCGTCATAGTTCCATTCAACCACATGTAGGCGCGTGCGGCCATTGATCATGATGCCGGCCCACACCATGATACTGCATGTCGGATATCGGTCCTTTTCCTGGATACTTTCTGGACGATAAGCAGTACCACTCTCGCGCCAGATCAGTTGGCGTCTACAATCCGATGACAGACTGAACCTACTCTCATCTGAGAATAGTACGCATGCCCAGTCCTGTTCAGTCCAATTGTAATGCTCACGACACCATTACAAACGGGCAGTACGGTGCTGTCTGGTCAATGAGACACACACAACAGGTCTGCGTGCGTATAGTCCTCCTCCCCTCAAACGTCTGGCAACAGTTTTTCGGGAGATCTGCTTTCCTGAGACAGCAAGAAACTGATTTGCCACCTGCTGAGCTGTGGTGCGTCTGTTCCTTTTTGCTAATAGGACGATATATCTGTCTTCTGCAGGCGTCGTACTTGTAACACGACCTCCTACGTGCCGTCTACTACACATTCCAGTAGTTTTAAATGACTTCCCAAGCGTGAAACAACGCTGTGAGCGATGTCGAACTCCCTGGCAAAACATCTGTTATTTTTCGCCTTCTTCCATCTTTCCAATAATTTGGCCACGCATAAAATCATCTATGTGATGTCGGGAAGACATGCCAAAAGTTTTAAGTTCGTCTATTAAATCTTTCCTGTAAAACTTTGACTTGAAACAACAACTGTCCACACGCGTCAAAACCTTTAAAGCTCTTATGAACGCTATCACATGATGAACAGACGTGGAAAAAAAATTTGCATACTCATACTTCTTCTTACTAATATCCCGCACTTATTCTAATTTTCCACATTTTGCTTCCTTTCATTTTGTGGTTGATATGAATAATAGTGTTATCCGTCCTTAGCAATTGTCCAGCAGTGTATTACTTGCATTCCATATATTTTCCTATAATCTTACAAAATTTGAAAGCTCTAAGTTAAAAAAATAGAGGTATGGTAACTTTTATGTTCGTTTTTATTCATATCTCAATGACAAACAAAATGCTGATTTATCTCAGAAAAAAAATAACTAATCTATCTTCATTTAAAATGTTGTCTTTTCTATTGTGTCAAATGTTCTTTGATATTTTTTTCTAACTATTGCTGTTAATACATGTAGTAAAAGTTAATGCACATTTTTAATCAAAGCAATAATTATGTTTTAAAAAAATAGTTGAATTTATTCAAGGAATTTCAATGAGCATTCATAAAAAAATTATTTTACGAATATCAATCTTGTTATTACAAAATCCATGCAACTTTTGTTGTATTAAGTTTGACACACTTGTAAATTAATCAAATTTGATGTGGGTAAGTCAGTTATATTGCAAGAATTGCATTTTAAAATACCTTTTACACACGGATTTTAAAACTTTTCTTTAAACATTTAAATTATTAGCTTTTTGTTGTATTTTGAAGACGAAAAAAAAATTATTTTACATAATACATATGCATTGAGTGTAACTATAAAGTTCTTGAAAATCATTAAACCAATATTTCTTATAAATCGCACCATGTTTCATTAAATCTGAAAAAAAGTTCAAGGTATCCTAACACGTTCGGAGTATTTTTTAACAGAATATAATATATAAAGACTATATAAATGCTCTTTTAGGACTCTTTACCAATAAGTACTACTATTTTACTAACAATATTTACAATAAATTACCTGAATTTTACAAAAAATACAATTATGATTGAACTTTTATTAATATTTTTGAAAGACTTCAAAGCAGTTAGAGAAAAAGTAATAAATATATATATTAGTAAAAATATTACTAAAACAAATTAGATGTTTTTGTCTACAAAATGCACTAAAATTTTGATGTTTTTTTAAAATTTGTAAAGTTTAGAGCTGATTAAGTAAACATTATAATAAATGTGACATTATTTACGAGACCATTATTTAAATAACAAGCCATAACTCAAAAAGTATTCATACAATAAGAAATATTTTATTACATTCTCTAGAAAATAACATAAATATCAGGTTCAAAAAGTTTTATAGAAATACATTTTCGTAACATTTTGAGTTATCAGACTCACCGTGATAGATTTGGAGCAATTTAAATGCCTACTTCTGATAGATCTATGACCCCCTTCCAGTTTTTCTAACTTTTTAAAAATGATTGTAACTTGGCCTCTCGGTAGCGTAGAAAAAAATCAAAATATGTTTCGTAAAGCCAAAAAATAGTTCTATTCAATAAAATAAAAAACAAAAATATCTGTCTTGACCGAATTTGGTCATTTTCAATGCGCGCGCGCGTGTTCTGATACCTTAAAACAAAAAAGACTTTACAAAACGAGAAAAAATTTATTTTAGTATTAATGAAAAGAATGCCTTATTGGCTGGCTTAGAGTTTTGAGACACCTAGTTCTCTTCAACTGAATTGTTTCAAACAATAAAGGAACTTTTTTTTTGCTAAAACTATTCAAGAAGTCTAACTACGGATAATTTTTACCACAAAAATGTGTTTGAAATACACTTAAAATTCACAATTATTGCTCCAGAGGAGAAAGACAACGGTTGCTTGGCAACAAATCTTCTCGTGTGTATCTTTTTTCAAAAGAATTAATATTTTGCATCGATTTTTATTTGTTTGTTTGCAAACAGTTTAGTTTCAAGTTAAACGTATTGCACACAATAACACAAATATTTACTGTACAACCACACATGCAGCAAGTTTTTTTAAAAAAAGAATGCGTTTATATATATTTCATACTGTATGTGCTTTTGATTATTATATATATTTTCTTCAATTTTTTTTACCCCATTTTTAGTCAAATTAATTATAGAAGATTAGTTATAGATACACACACACTTCCAAATTATGGTAAAGTCTCATCCATGAATTGTCTTTACGGACATTTTTGTGTACCTATCTTCATAAATACCCATCTCATAAATGAGTACCGGAACGTCGTTTCAAAGTTAGCCAGCTATTTGCCCTCCCTCTTTTGTTTCCCGTTAACCTAGGCCAAAAGGCTCACTATATAGTGCCTTCCTTCAAAGTGACCGATAGATAGGGACATATGGGTTACCTGCAAAGTCTATTTATTTGTTTTTTTAATACATGGCCGTGCTATACATGTGTGGATAGGGTAGTCCACTATTGTGAGGAGGAAATGCCAGGAATTGTGTACTCTATGCGTCGGAGTGACATGTCGATTTATGATTGGTGCTTGTGGTTTTTGACATATGGTGACAGAAGGAACTCAAGTCAGAATAGGCCTTGTCCTGGAAGAAGGAATGGTGTTTGAGACAGAGTCTCAGGGAGCCATGTGCATGTCTATGTTCTTTCCAATGGAAGAGAATTGGACTAAGAGAGTCTAATCTCATAGGCCGCACGTGCGTGCATTATTCGGTAATCCCAGATGGTAAACTTTTTACATTAATTTCATTAGTAAAGATGTGGAGAACACAGTAAGAGATGCAATGCATACTTTGGTTAACGGAATTTAAATCAGTCCCGTAGGTGCAGCGATGTGTTCGAACATAGGGGAATGTCGTTACTGGATAGTCTAATATTCTCCTTCAAAATGAATCAAATACACGATCAACAGTGTCTTCTATCACGAACATTCAAGGATACTTGCCAGTTTGAGATACCAAAGTTCCCGTTTCCTTTAAAGTTCTGTCCCAATGGTGTATGGATTTCGATGTCAGAGGATCGGCATTCTATTATGTTCAAACACGTCGCTGTAGTACACGCGTGACTGATTTAACCATCTGGCCGGAACATCTATTTTTTTGCCGTACTGAGGAACATCCATCTGATAGAGATGGGTACGTAAATTTTTTAAAATTCTTTTTACCTTCAGGATTGTTTTAAATGTCCTTATCGCTTATGAAATATAATAGAACTTTTAATATTTAAGTCTTTATGAGGCACATTATATTAATATATTTTTGTCATTAGAATTGTGACTAGTATTTTTATAAGAACTGATTAAAAATTATTAATATTCATGTTAAAGTAATTAAAAATAGTACCAAACACAAAAAAACTATAGAAATATCCGTTCTGATAGACGGTGAGAGATAAGAAAAATCGCGCCTATCGCGAGTTGAAAAATATCGCCATGTATCACCACGTGATCCTCTCACTGGATAGAGTTCAACTGAAGATGTCAATGCAGTCCACCCCAACAATCATACCACAGCATTATCTACAGGAATCAAAGAAAATCATCCCCGTCTAAGAGACGGATGCTCCGGTTCTGAGGGTTAAATTCCGTTAACCAAAGTACACACTGCATCTTTTATTGTGGCATCCACATCTGTACTAATGAAGTCAGTGTAAAAAGTTTATCTTCAGTGATTGACGAATAATGCGCGCACGACTGATACGACTAGACCCAAAAAGTCTGCAAGTTTTCCAATCCATGGATGAATGGATTATTCTGATGGGTAGTTCCATAATAAGCCATTACTTCTGGGTACTTTAAGCCCGGACACCCTGTATCATGAAGAGCGACTGTCGAAAATTGCGTCGACAAAAGCCAGCTTTGAAATCTAAATTTCCTCAAACTAGACAAGACTAAGGCAATTTATTAATACGTGTGCTCGACTTGATCTCAGAAATATCCAAGGAGGGATCTTTGTACGAAAGTGGATCATTTGTTACTAATCCGATATTTAAACGTCGACAACAAGGTAAAGCTTCCCCGAAATTGGAACAGGGGAACAGTATGAAAATATTTTCCACTGGGCTCGTATTTCAGTTTACGCGTCGGTCTTTAGGGATTATTCTTACCGATACGAAATTTAGTACTTAAAGATCGAATTATTCCATGCGCGATTCAAAGCATCGCCAAGTAGTATATATAGTGCCTAGAGACATTGCCGCCATGCTTAATTTTTAAGAAAATCCATTAAAATGAGGACATGACTACTTAACAGTGAAATCGTAAGAATGCAACCCGTTTTTTAGAAGGATTTATCTTAACCTTCTCCGTGCGGGAAGTCGTAACTTGTTTCTACTTGTTCTGATTCGCTCAGCTTCTCTTCGAGCTTTAAAAGATGTCAATGAAATATAAATAATCAAAGATTACTACGCAGTTAAACAAGACTGATTTCCGCTTGTTTTGTGGATTAAACTTATACACTTCATGGTCATTATAATGCTCTTCTGCTTCACCAAGTGTATCGTATAATAAACTATAGTTTAAGAAAGCTGTGACGGGCTCATCGCGTTTTCTACTAAAAACTCCTCTTGAGTTCTTTGGGGCCGAAAAAGGCAAATTCTTTCCAACCAGATCCAGAAGTAAAACGTGGATATGAAAATTAGAAACCTTTTAAATAGCAGAAGTTTAACGTAAGCGTATGACCTATTGGGGAGTGATTATGCTAGTCTGGTTTAAGCGTGTGAACTGATGGAAAAGAAGAAAATCGTCATTAAGTGTGAAGCTATCCGTGACACAAGTCAAGGTGGATACAATTCCATGCGAGGTAAACAAAAGCTATTTAGGATCCGAGAGGATTGTGGTTAAGGATAGAGATTAAGGTAGGATAATTCTAGTATCTATTAGTAACTGTGATATAAACAGAGATTAGGAATAGACGGGGAAGTTAAATATAGTGATTAAAATCGCGCTTATTTAGTAATACGTATTGTGTGTTTTCTCACCTCAGATCCGTTATGTTATAATATAAAGATTATCATTGTTAGTGTTGTGATGTACCTCCCCTTGGAAGTACATCCTTCGAAGTATCAGCGTGAGCTAGAGGTGTAGGGATTGTGAAAGGACTCGGATCAAACATTATTTTAATATGACTTTATTTAGATATTCAACTTAAACTTCGAACAAATATAATATTAATAATGAATGAGAGAATCTACGATGACGCAATCCGCAACACACAATATAATTCAGACCAATCTCAATAATTGAACTGCCTAATTTTCAAATATAATAATAAGTAAACAATCCTACCTTATATTATTCTGTAATAAACTTGTCTTTATCTACAATGGTATGTAGCTTGCCGTTTAACTTCTAATCGATCACCAATATGTTTATCCACGACACGTAGAACTTAAATCTTGAACGACGAACTTCTATAATCATCAACTGCCACAACGCACGTCAATTGTCTAACATTCCTTTACATTGCCATCACGCTTACTCTAAGATCCTATATTTGTCCTATATTATTTGCATCTCTTCACTTCTCGTTTCTTGGATTTGGTTGGAAAAGAGTTGCCATTAATTCTGGCCCAAAGAACCCAAAGGACTTGTTAAAGAAAAGACGCGTAAGACGTCACAGTGTTTAAGTTAAGATCTTAATAAAGACATTTTAAGATCATGGCAATGCCTGGTTCTACATTCACTCCCACACCTCTAGGTCATGAAGGTAACTTAGGAGTAAGGTATCACCCACGGGTGAATACCTCATGAAGCTAAAACATGCTTTTACAGTTAATCAAATTGAAAAGTAATTCTTAATATAAGAATGCAATGATTAACGCGAAAATTAATGTCCCTGTGGTAGAAGCGTGGGGTGTACTTAGTACTATATTTTTACACTAACTCTGTATTTCGAAATAGAACTAGTAAGAAATTATAACAATAGATATAGAGCACCCTGCGCTTTTACCACAATGGAATTAATTTTCTCGTTATTCATTGTGTATTCTTTTATTAAGAATTACTTTACTACTTTCAGTTCGATTAACTACAAGAATGTATTTTAGTTTAAACGAAACTATAATTTTTCATTTCTTTGCTAGATCTACAATAAAAGCGTTTTTTTAGTTAGACTATCATCTATTTTGTATTTGTATTAACGAAGAGCGCATTTTCACTTTAGGGTTGTAACTTAATCTTTTGATCGCCAAATCTGCAATTGGGAAATTGTTAATCCTGATCAGGACAATGGAACAAAATTATTAAATTATTGTATTATCATCGGTCCTTGATAAGTGTGCGAAATTTCGAATTAATCAGACTTTTTTAAAGTGGGTAAAATTCGCGTTCAAAGATTCCGTTACATACAGGTGAAGCTAATAAAATCGTGTTAAAAAGCTGGACAAATACACGCAAGATAAATATCGGCATTTTCCTAGCGGTTATTTTATGACCGATACTTTTCCTCGAGATTTGAAATGATAGCGTGGAAACGATTTGATAAATAGTTCTACTCATGATTTTATGTTTGACACAGTTTATTTAGAATCGGCTCTTGCGCCATAAATCCAAACACTTACTCACTCTGGTCATGATTTTAAAACACTGAACTGACTCCTGCTCGTTTTCTTTCTTGTTAAAGGGTATTCTGGGAAATTAAATCTTTTCGGATTTATATGCGGTCGTTAAATATTGAAAGAATGTATACTCACACACACACACACACACACATATATCTAGGGAACCTATTTCTCATTTCCTAGTATTAAGACTGTGATTTTTGCATGGAACAAATTCTATCTGTTATCCGATCTCGGTATAAAGTGACTAGCTTGGTAACGAGACATCAAAGCAACGCTAACTATTATCAATAATGAACTATTCGTTATTAAGAGCAGTCAGTCGGGTAAAAGCCTTTGGGAAATCGATGTTGAGTTTTTGATGTTTTTAAAATCTCCGAATCAGGAACTTTCCAATGATATAACATACTAGCCATTTTATGAATTAGAAGTATTTTAAAATTACTATTAAAAATCATCACCTGGCGACCACACCCACTTTGACAGATAAAATTGACAATATTGGCTATTTAATCTGTTGCAAAGCCTCTATCTTTTTCATTTATTAAACGCCATTAACTTTTAAATGCAAGCTTAATTGTGTTAGGTTTTGGAGGGAACTTTATAGCTTATAGTTCGAAGTGATTCGATTATAGAGTGTGATTCGAAATTTAATCATTAACAAAAAGAAAATTAAACATAAAATTTGTAGATAAACAAATTGATTACATGATTTTTTGAAGCTTTTTTTTGAAAAGGTAAGAATTTTTATAAAATTTACTGTTTTCTAAGAATTTTATTTTACCTAAACCTACTTACTGCATGCATGGATATTTACTTGTGTATTTTGAATTGAAATTTTTAAAAAATTTCTAAACCATTTAGCTAGAAAATTCATGTCATAACCAAAAATAAATTACAATTTTTATGAAATCCATAATTATGTTTTACAAAAATTATTTAAAAAAAAAGAAACTGAACAAATAATTTTTAAAATTTCACTGAAGTATAAAGATAAAGGTGTATTCAATATGTAGACAAAATCTTGAGTCTTAATGTTTAATAGTTCCTGAGAAAAAGTTAAAAAAGACATTGTCGTTATCGTTGCGAGAAGTTTGTTACGTACATAAAAAAATAAATGAGAGAGAGAATTTCGGATTTAAAAACAAACAAAAACCCAGTCTTGTGGCTGTTTTAGAAATCACTTGTCTAAAATATAGAGAAACTTGAATTCTGATACTTTAGGAAGTTGTGAGAGTTTATTAACATTCAAATCCATAATGAAAACTTTGAAATATCGTATAATCGCATGTTCCCAATTCATTACTTTCACATATTGATACATTATCACAAGGCATTCAAGATGTTCTATGGTTAACTTTGATGTAAGTAATGCATCCCAAAACTAAAAATTCGTTCAAGATCGACACAGAATTTGTGGAAAATCATGTAAATTCTCCGACATTTTTAGCTAAAAATCATTTGTCGTAACACAGAAAAAAATGACAATTTTTATTAAATTGTGCGGAACAAGTTACCGGAAAATATCATTTATCGCACTTGTTTGGCGCAATTTTTTTAGTATAATTCTAGGGTGGGTGATACTAAAGCTATACCTTTTTTAAATATTCCTCAGACATTTTTAGCTAAAATGCAGATTTCATAACACAAAAAATGACAATTTGATAAATTATGAAAACGGACAAGAAACCAGATTCTTTGAGAGCGGGTAAAAATACGCAGGGATCCAATTTTCCAACAAATTATTAAAGCATTTTCTTAAAATAGATATCAGTTAAGAAAGGAGTATAAAATTCCAAAAAGGCTTCAATCATGTATAGCTGGTTATCGTGACATTTACAAGCAACTGACCACCCGACCTTCAACCAAAAACTTACATCTTACTTTGTTGCCAAAAAGTAAATCAATTGAAATTGTACAGTCAAGTGACGAAAGCGATATTGAACTTATTCATTACAGGGCTTTGGATTACGATGAGTAGCAATGAACTATTTATGTGCATTTTGAAAACGTATCCGTGTATACAATGAGAATCTATGTTTTTAAAATGTTTCCATGTGTAATATTTAATTATTTATTTTGTCATGGAAGTATTCTTACATACATTTCTCTCGTAAATAATTGGCACATTTTATAAATGCGACTTTTTTTATGCGCTGCCTATCCACCGCATAAAAATTTTTTTTTGGAATATCTCCACGAATTAGTTCATTATATGTAAGAACTTATTAAATTTTTGAATTTTTTTCGTGCGTTTTCTTATGCGGTTCCTATCTAACGCACAAACACAGGTTCAACTGTATATAACTTAGAAGTGGTTTATTTATATTTTACTACAACAGAGGACAGAAATTTCAAGAAAAAAAACGCCGATAATTATTTCAATTGGTGGTAACTCTGAAAATAATGTGAATTTTTCAGAAACTCTAGTTCAAACTCTCTGGAGAGAGAAGTTTTTACTTTATATATGCAAAATATTATTATAACAGAAGCCTTTTTTATAAAAGGAGAACGTTTTGAAAAATGGTTATTCTAAGCTAATTTAAGAAAGTATTACTCAAGTTTTGATAATTTATTGATTAAATATTAGAGATTTTAATTTCCTCAATTCACGCAAGATGTTAAAATAATGTCTCTTTGAGGTCATTTACCTGATCTAAGTAAGTAATTTGATCAAATCCTTGAACTATTTTAGTGAAATGATGAAATGAACAAGTCAGCATTTGTAGAGCTCTGTTTTCGTTTGTTACCACTCCCTTTTATCTCCTCCCTCTCTTCGTCCGTGTCATGCAGCGCCGGGCTTCTGACATAACGCACCAGAATAAAATGGCCTTAATATCATTTTTCAGTTTTACTTAGTTATATTCTTTGCATTTTTATCTTTCGATTGATATATCACTTTTGTATTCCTGAAAATTAGAAACTGGATAAAACTTAAATTGAAAAATGTTAGCAAACAAATTAGGGAAGTCGACCACGCTCTCTTTAGAGATAAAAAAGCTATTTTAAAAAGGGAAATATAATAACTGAAAAAAGGTGTTACAAATAAAGCAGGATATTTCTGAAGTACTACATTAATGTATAATTAAAAAAAATGTTTAAAATTCTACTACAAATATTCTTTTTTAAAAAAATATGACAGCTTTATTGTTTAATAATTTTGTCAATTTCGAAAAATAACTTGTTTTTCAATGATTATTGTTGTATTAATTACTCTACTTTTAATAAGGCACCATATTTGCTAAATAAACACTCATCAAACCTTTGATGATTTGATCAAACCACTTTCTTTCCTTAGGGAAATCATCTTACAGAGTTCTTATTTTAACATCTTACGTGAATTCATCATCTCCCTCAGGGATTTGAGTAAATTCCTAATTTAATCATTTCCCTGCAACATAAATACCTCTAATATTGGTGAACTCTAAATATCTTGATTATTTTTAAAATAAAGAAATGTATGTACTGTTTTATATCTTTCTTATGCAATATACTTCTTTAAGCATACTAAAAAATAATGATAATCGGAATCATTAGGCCTAACTATATGTTTGAAATATAAATTTTCTAAGCACTTTCCTAGAATATAATCCTAAATTGAATCATACGTAAAGTAAACTAACCATTACTTTTCTTGCATATTTATTTACAAGGAGATAGAAAGAAACATTCTTATTTTTCGAATGATGTATCCATCTCATGAAACAATGCAACTTTATCATACTTAGTAAATCTAAATGAGTTTATATGTTTGCACATTATATATTTTAGTTTTTTTTATTTAACTGTTAAAATGGATCAATGTCAAAAATCAATAAAAATGGCAGCTATTTTGCATATTATTTTGAAAAATATGCATTTCATTTTTTTTATTTCATGAGTGCTTTGTGATCATTAGAAATATTTTTGGCCGAAAAGGCAAATCAATGCTTCCAATCATATGAATTACTTTTAGAAATTATAGTGCTATATAATCTTTGTATAATTTTATACTAAATTGATATGAATCTAAACAAGTAACATAAAAAATTAAAAATAAATTTAAGTCAATTCCTACTTAGGTCAACAAAGAAAATTTTTATTTTAGTTACTTTTTATTAAATAGTTACAATTAATATAAATATATGTATATACATATGACGGAATCACTATATTACATAACAAATTAGAAAGCGATTTTCCTTGCAATTTTCCTTTCTATATATGATGTTGGACTATTTTTGTTTGTTTGTTAATATTTACTCTTTAATATTAAATATAATTATTCTAATAAAATAGTATAGTAAATAAGAAATCACATTCACAGAAATTAGGCCATCCCAGGTGAGTTTTGAACCCACGATTCTTGGTTTAGAAGTCCAACACGCTAAAATTTGCGCTACAAGGACACAACGAAAAACACAACGATTAAATCAAGTTGATTTGTATGCATGGAAGACTGTTCATTGCATTACACTTCAACCACGCCATCGTCGAAAGAGATTACGCTGGTGTAAAGAACATGTTGGTTGGGATTACCAAAAATGGTCTACATTGATGTTCTCCGACGAATCTGGCCACCAATTACAGTGGAGAGAGCGTGGAACACGCGCTATGAACAAAAGTTTGTTTGTGAAAATGATCGGTACGGTCCAGATGTAATGGTGGGGTTACGCATCATGCACAATGACAGAACACCACTTCTCATCTTTGATAGAGGAAGCGTTTCATCGCAACGGTATTGCAGAGAAAGTATTCTAGATCATGTTCATATTTATAGGGGTGTTGAAAATCCAGACTTTCTGTTTATTGACGATAATATGCGGCCACACAGAAGCGTTAAGGTAACAAAAACACTGTAAAGTTAAAATATTATCCTTATACGATGACCTGCTCACTCTCCCGAAGTAATTCCTATTGAGAATGCCTCGGATGTTCTAGGCAGACGTGTTGCACAAAGAACCATTCCTTCCCCGTTCAGTGCAAGAGGTTAAAACCACCTTGAGAGAGGAGTGAGACAGTATCCCAAAGCATTCCTCGATAGTTTAGTGCTCGAGTCAGCGTTCAAAACACATCTTACTAAGGTACTCAAGTCTGCATCATTCTGACCTGAAAATCAATATTTTTGTCGCTGTTTGGAAATAATCCAAGTAGCATCTATTACATAGTTTGACATACTTATAGGCTTTAATGGAGCAAGAGTCAATTTCGGCCAAGGAATTTGTTTATGCATTAAAAGTATAAAATCATTACAAGTTTTATAAAATGAGTTTTATTAAAAAAAATGTAACATCTCTCTCAAAATAAGTATAAAGAGTCAGTTCTAAAAATAAAAGTAAACAGATTTTGGTAGGGATTTCCCCTACCAAGTCCAATAAGTATAATTAAAAAATGTCACTTCCTGTGTTTGGTCGGGGATTTAAATAGCGTTTTTCCACTACTTCTTCGATGTCATATACAAGCATGCCCTCGTCTGACGTGTCCTGTAAAGGTGTTCTTTTTCTGGGTTCATGCGGTGTCATCTGTATTTCTATTTTTGGTTTAAAAGGTTGTAGTTGTTGGTTAATATTTCTGTTAGGATGCTTTTTCCTGCAAGTTTTTGAAGTTTTTTTGAAGCCTCGGGGATATAGAGGGGTCTGATTACTTAAATAGATTAAACATTATTTGATCATTGTATTATAATTATTATATTATCTATGTCTGTATACAAGAAAAATAATGAAAACATTAATAATTGTTCATTCGGTTTTAAATTTTCATTTTAATAAAGGTTTCTAATCGTTCCAAATATAGTACAAAGATATACGTTTTATATGTGGCCCGCGGGAATATAATGTATTTTTAAAGTGGCCCACAAGGTCATTTGAATTGGCCACCCCTGGTGTAGAGGGGCTTGATCGAGTCCCACTACCCTTGGTGGGGTTGCTAAGGTATCCGACTACTTGCGACAACTTATTTTTTAAAATATGTAAAGATGGAAATTTTTTTGTGTCATTGTTTGTTTTAAAATTTATTTAACTCATTTTAAGGGGGAAAAAAGCTAAAATTAAGAAGAGAAAAATAAATTATTACTACTAAAATGGGAAAAAATGGGTTAAAAATTGACAAAAAATTACGTAAACGATGCTCGTTCTGTACAAATAGTAAATGAACAAATTCTCAATTTTTCAATTTTGATGCATTATTTTGGCATTTCTTTTTGAAATGACCTTCCTGACAAGAGATATTTTAATTTTTACAAAAACCAAAACCCCTTATCTTAATTGTTATATGAAATTGCTTTAAAAAACAGTGATTATATTCACATTAGGAACTGCAAATTTTATAACAAAACAGTAATTGATAAATTTGAAGGTTAAAACACTTTTACTGTTATACAAAACATACGCAAGAAATTTCAGCAAATTAATTTAAAAACTTTTTGAGCAATCTCTGTACCCATTTGAGCTTTTCGAAAAAAACACATTTCGAGTAAAGCGCATTTTTAAGTTTGACATCTTATGTAAACTTATAGTATCCGCAGTGTGTTACTAAAACACTTGTAGTTTTTGTTCTAGAGAATGGAAAATAAAATACTTGACTTTATTTTATAGCTAATAAGATGGCCTATAAAATAAAGTCATAAAAAATTTGTCAATTTTTTTAAAAAAATTATCGTTCTAGGGTAGTCGGATATCTTAAGAGATGGAGGGACCAGCTCAAGTGCTCGGTAGCATGACCGAGGTTCAAAATTAAGAGGTCACGTCACCAATAGCCCTCATGTTGCTGTAGAATGCGATGTTAATGTAATTCTCTTTCGGGGATCAAACAGCAACTCTGAGTAAATCAGTTCCCTAAAAAGCTTTTTTATCTTGAATCATGTTATTTCAAAACTGTATAAATAGGGGTAGAGGTATAAAAAAATTAGGGGGTAGAGTATACAAAACTGTATAAATAGGGCTTATAAGAAACATTTCCCCCAGTTTATTTATATTTCTAATTCATTTGCTAGGGAGTATAATTTCATGGAAACATGACAGATAATTGAAAGATTTTGTGTGTGACTTGTTTATTTTGAAAGTTTGCTCTTTTTATTTTATAGAACGTTTCTTTATTTCATCACAAAACAAGTTCTGCTGTCCACTAAAATTACACCTCATAATTTTGAACCTCGATCTGATGACGAGTTCGACATCTGAGTTGGTACTCTGCAATTCTTATCCACGCCAACACATGGACTTGAGGCCTCGTCATATTTAGTACGCATCTATAGACCCTACTAGACAATGGGTCTTTTAATAGGATTAGAAACTCTATTATGCGTTTCGACTGAAATATTGCCACCCGTGACATAAGTTGCAATCTTCCATTGTCAATAGTGGCCGCAGTTGCCTGGTGGTCAAAGTAACGGACTCATAATTGGAGTGCCATGAGTTCTAGTTCTTTTACCGCTGAAAACCCGTGGTGCAGGGGGGTTCGATGCACGCTTAATAGGTCGAGCCCTATACCACTAAAGACCCACAGTGTAGGGGAGTGATGCACGTTAAATCTGTCGAGAGCCCAATCGTTCTCCCGCTAGTGTGGTTGGTAAGTTAGGAGAAGGGTGCCAGCTCAGGTGACGTCCTCGTCACTTATGGCTTAAAATTACGAGGTCCATCGCCAAAAACTCTCGAGCAGCTGAATAGTGCAACGTTAATATTTATTCTCTCACTCCGATGTCAATACCTGAAGACCAACTTTGGCCACGGTAGAGTAGTGGTTACGGTCATGAACCTGTGTTTCGAGTCCTGGTGCCACTCAGGACCTGACGTGTAGATGTTCAAGGCCTTCCCATTGGCGTGGTATTATAGTATGGTAAAATCTCACATTGTGCCCTCATCATTTCAACGTGGATCAAAATTACAAGGTCCATCGCCAACAGCCCTTGTGTTGCTTCAGGACACGATACAAATTTAAATTAAATACGACAACCAATAATAACGATGAGACTTTAGTAAATTAAAATAGAATAAAATTCGTTGCTCTAAGCTTAATATTGACTGAGTTAGTGCTTATTAACCTCGCTTTGTTTATGCTACTCTAGGGCTGTTGACGAGTCGAGTAAATACTAACGTCGCACTGTTCATCTATACGAGGTCTTTTGGCGGCGGACCTTGTAATTTTGAACCATGGTCAAGTGACGAGGACGATACATGAGCTGGCACCCGTCTCTCCTAACTACCACACCACACTAGCGGGAGGACGTTTCAGATCCATCACTGATAGACGCGTTAATGCAAACCGATCACTAAACCAATTTATTTCAAATAAAGGTACCATAATGAGAATGATCATAAAATTTTGACTCATTCTTTTATACGCCTCTCTTCGTAAGGATTTAGAGAAATAATGTGTGTTACTGCTCAGCCCCTTTCCCAACTGAACTCAAATCTGATCGTTTACGAACATGTCGACTATTTTCATATTTTTTTGAGTCCGACTACTCTTGGGTGGGTTTTAATTTACTTCATAGTGTAAAGTAACACGAGGGCTAGAGAGTGAGTTAGTGAATAAATATTAACGTTGAACTCTACAGCTACTCGAGGGCTTTTGGCAACAGACCTCGTAAATTTGAACAATGGTCAAGTGAAGAGAACGACATCTGAGCTGGTATCCCGTCTCCTAACTACCACACCGTGTGAATAGGGGGACATTTGAGCTCTCGACAAATTTAAGCTGCATCACTTCCCTATACTGATCATCAGAGGTCCTTGGCTCGAACTCATGACACGTCGTTCACGAGTCCATTACCTTGATCATTAGACTACCGTAGTCCGAAGGTTTGAGGAGACAAATCACGTCTAATTTTGAATCACGGTCAAAGGACAAGAATTATACTTAAGCTATATACATAGTACCACTTCAATATCCAAACTTTTAAACTACCTCAGAGTGAGGTCTCCCCAGCCTGGACGGATTTAACTTGCATCAGCCCCTATTCGAGTCCTGGAACCATTGAAGGCGGGTCTTCAATGGCACCAGGACTCGTGCCCTGGACTTGACAATGCCGGCCACGAATATGGCCACGGTTATATAGGAATAATGATGTCGTTATATAATTTATTATGATCCAATTTATTCCACATAAAAGTCTTTCATGATAAAAAGAGAAAGTCTAATACAAGGGAAATGAGTGGCTTTCGGGGGACAAGAGAAAATAAGCCACATATGAATATTAATTATAGGTGGCGCTCCATGTAAGTGTAACTAAAACAAGCAATTACGTATGTTTTCCCTGCCTTACTTTAAAAGAGGTAGTTGAATGGCTTAAGTTTAACACCAATGTTGTTACCTCTACTCCAACAACCAGTACTTCCCGCCAACATCCTCAAGACCTCTCCCGCTGAAGCCATCCACCTGCCTTACCCTAACATCCAATGAAATCTTCATCTCGATGAACTTTGCTTTCCCATTAATTTCACATAGAAGATGGAGGATCTTTTATAGATCCATATCCCTGTGACATGAAGAATCTCTTAAGTTTAACTCGCTTCGCGAGCCATATGCTCAGTAATAGCACCACAGGCACAAGTTTAACAGGGTTCTCGGTAACCCGTAAGTCCGCAGACATTTCCGCAGTTTAACAGAAAACATCTTGGAAGTCAAATTCCATGTCTGGAAGTCCTACCCACCGCCACTCGTCTAATAGCCACGCAGTACACCTTCAGAATGATAATTTAACTTCGTCGTTTCATCTAATAGACTTTGTCAGATACGGGATTGAGGATTCATAGCAACCTGTATGGCCGCAGACATTTCCCGATATTCTTAAGTTTAACTTCCAAAATCTCGGAAACTAAGCTCCTTGCCTTGAAACTCCTACTGGCCTGCCACCGCTCGTCCTATAGCCATACAGCTCTCTTAAAGCATAGAAATTTTACATCGTTGTTCTTCTTGAATAGACTTTTTGCCGGATGCGGGATTGAGGGTTCCTAGAAACTCGTATTATCACGGGAATTTCCGTATAATCTACAGTTTAACTTAATGCTGCACCCACATGGATAACTTTTCCACTCGGTCATTTTCCTCTTTTAAACTCGGGGCAACCTTTTTGGAGCCAATTTCCTCTTACTGCTATAGCTACTTTTTCCCGACTGCTTCTGGCTATCTACTACTTCTGGTCTTCACTCCCAACTTCAGCCCTCCTCCTTGCCACCTATCGCATCATTGCAACAACCAATCGGAAGGACTCTTCTAGTCACCAGGATGGAGAAACAATGTATATATAAATCGAGCTCTTTCACTTCAACACATCGAATAAAAGATTGAGGATTGCAAAAATCTATTGGAATGGGCTTGGAGGTCAAACCGCAGGTAGGCCATTACTTTGAATTTTGTTACTTTCAATTAAGAATAGCTTCATTTCATCGGAAAATCTTTAAATATCTTGACAAGGTTCTTTCATTGCTCTTTGGATTATAGTATTGTGGAAAACTTATAAATTCGTTGTACGGGTTGAATATACGTTAAAATTAACAATATTTGCTTTCTTTAAACTTGAATGATTTTAATTCGAACGTGTAGTAGACTTCAACTGAGTGTAGCGGTTTTTATATCTTGTGTGTCTTGATTATGCGCCCACCGAATGGTTGCTTCAGAGCTGTTGTACGACTTTTTGCTGCTTTATGAACACTAGCTGATTTGCGAAACGTAGCTAAATGGGTTCTTTCTATTTTCATCAAAGTATCGGCTCATCAGCATTGAAAATCTGGTCCAGAGTGTTGGAATTAATTACAATGGCTTCAAACTTTTGATACCGTTGCGTAGCATGTGAAGTTGGATGCCTCTTTACCTTTCAATTTCTAATTATGTAAGAATCTTCCAAACCAACTGTAACTTGTAGGAAGGTTAATTTTTTGCTGATATAGATAAGATTTCTTGAGTCTTTAAAGCCTTGTCAATCTGCCTTTGAGTGGTAAAGTGTCATTTTTTTTTTTTTTATGAAAGATATTTTAAATCAAGACTTCTCCTTGGCATAAAGCAGAGATCATGCTTGTAGATCTAGTTGCTGATCTTTTATAGTAGTCTTTTTCTTATTGCTTCATTCGTGGAATAAAATGCAGAAATCAATCACTTGACGCTTACCACATAATGTAGAGTATCTAAAATTAAAGTTCCGCTCTCTAAATGCAGTTTTTAAAATTTGTTACACGGCAAAACCTTTATTTTAAAATGCTGTGAATTATAATTTATCGCCAACCAGTAAATGTGAAGTTCATAAAAAAATTATGAGTAGAAGTAAACACAACGATGCATATCTCTACTGCTCAAAATGTAATAAACTAAATCGCATGGTCTGAAAGCTTGATTAAATTCAAAATGGAGTCTGTATTTTTCATTGGAATAAATGGAATTAAAAAGTACTAGAAGGCGCAAATGAATGTAATCGGAGGGGGACTACTGCAAATATTCATATCCACACTCTAAACTGAATTAAAGTGTGTGGTAATGGTTTTAAAAAAGTGGTGTATTAATTGGAGACGGGTTTAACTTTAAATCTTAAAACCATGCTATGTGTATACTAGAAAATTGACGATTCTATGTTTAACCCTACCATCCAGTGAGCAACGAACGAATGCAATCTTTCGATAACATCTATGTTGACACGATGGATGAATATAATTATCCTTGAAGAAATACTATCACTATTCACACATCGAAATGAATAATCGATGATGGGTGGAGAGATGTATGTGGAAATGCTAATCCATACTCGGTTAAAGCACGCAACAAAGTTGATCAAAAGTCGTTTCATTTGAACTCGTATCGGCATATACAATGTACGGAACTATTGTGTGTAGCAACTATTTCCACAGTATACAAATAGACTTGCAGCTTAATGGTAGCGCCGCATATATGCCATGAATGAGTTGCGGCGCCACATTGCCTCCTGGGGAGAAAAAAATAGTTGTAATCAGCTAGGCCAAGAAATCAAGGCAGTAATTGCAGTTTGCGACGCCTGAAGATTAGGCGGAGGCGAGGATCCGGTTATCTAAAGAGCAGACAGGATCTAATTACCTGAATAGGGATATATAGCATCAACGAGTAGGGACATAAGTACAGCAGACAAGTAGAGATCCAAAAAACGGCGTCCAAGGCAAAGAGAAGCAGGCAGTAACAATCTGACAGCATATCCAGCGTGAGGAACAGCATCATCAAACGCATACAGCGACTGTCGATGGCAGATCAAACAGCAGCATCAAAGACTGGTAGGTAGTGATCCCAGTAGCAGTCCAGCAGCAGCAAAGGCAGGCTAGTCCAGGGTCGCAATTCTCTGGGGAATGCCAATCCGTATACTTGGTTAAAGAACGGAATAAAGTTTGGACTAGTATTAACGTACGCTTCATAATGAATGTACGTAATGTCGCAACAAGGTCCCACAAGAAACGGGTGGAGTAGCAGAAATAGGGTCAACAAGCTGGCCTGAACCATGCACAGCAGGAGAGGAACAAAATTCGATTCCAGCCTCGATATTGGGACAAAAGGTCCTGCACCAGAGCGTAATCGCTGAGATAGATGGCCGGGAAAAGGTGGGCTTTCACTTTCTTCACGGTGCCCTTGAATTTGAAGGTAGCACGGCAATATGAAACGTCTTTTGTAGTATCAATTCCATGTGCCTTTCTTGAAAGGTACGTATAGCGGATAGTGGATTATAATATTCCGAGCTTGCGCATGGTCTACGGAGCCCTTGGATTGTATCATAATTTAAAAGCCAAAGGGTCCGTGAAAGGTACATAATGTGAACTCTTCATAATGAATAATCACTCTCTGTATAGCTCATCAATCAAGTTGAAGTTTTTAAACGTGTTGTATGCGTCTGTTCACGAGTAATTTACCCATCTTTTGAGTTGTGGTGAAAGGTGACGTGACCCATGAAAGCTATAAATTTGGCCCCTCGGCGAAGTTTACAATCTTGATGCTATGTATTGGGGATTCTTTAGATCATAATGTATACAGGCAGATTTTTAAGATGCAAAGAATGATTCATAGTCAAGTTATTTACAGCCCTACTCGAGGTCGGATCGCTCGGGAGATAAAAAGCAAACGCCAGTAATGGGGGGGGGCAACGAAATGCAAAAGTATATATTACAAACACAAAGTTGAAAAAAAAATTGACCCTTTGTCAACGACCTTGCCTAGAAAGTTTAAAAGTGCATGAAAAATGGGGTGGGCGAGAAATAGAGATTGCGCGAGAAAAATAAGGAAGGTAAAGCTACAAAAGGGGGTTAAAGACAAACGATGTCCCGGACAACACAAAGATGCCCACAAAGAGCCGAGGAGTAAACATTGGACAAACGAGACGAGAACAACGAAAGAGGGCGTAATGGTGACAGCAAGGGCGGTAGCTATGCAGAACTGACAACTCCAAAATCAATTGCTGCAGATGCAGCACGGAAACTCCTTATCCTGCAGCACCTCCGGGGCACAGGTCTATGGCAGGCGAGTCCCCCGGCATGGATTCTGAAGAGGACACTGGAACTTTGCCATTTACTCCCTGGTGCAGCGTTCGTCGGGGGACGAAAAATGGATGGAGAAGAAAGTCGAAAGCTGTCGCCCGAAGTCTCGTTTAGCCAATGAAGCAAGAGCTAGAAAGCTCGGATCAGATTAACAAGAGCTCGGTGGGGCGGAGAAAGCACGGTTCACTGGCAGAGCACAGGGTCGAGGCCGCAGCAAAAGACGTCAAAAGTATGGAGGAATGCAGGGTAAAAAAACAAAAGAGGGAACAATGTAGGGCTGGGCTCCAGTAGAAGAGATGGTCGTATTGAAGTTGAAACGTCAGCAAGATGAAAGCATTTTGCTTCCACTAAAATAAAGTTTCCACTAAAAGGGCTTCCCCTAGCTCTTCTAAGGAAAATGAATGGCGGGGTTCTTTTTACTGAATAGTTTGGGTTTAATGAGTCGTATATAGGAAAAATGTGTTCAGCGAAATGTAGAGAAAATCGACAAATAATTTTAATTATTACTATTTATACTTCACCCAATCAAAGTGTAAAGAAAATTAGATTTCATCCACAAAAATCTAGTTGCCTACACTTTGTGTGAATTCGGATCAACTCTTCTGAACAAATTGCCTATTTCAAGTGGGCTCTTAATATAGATTTTTCAGAAGATAAATCAAAGCCTTTAGTAGACTTTCTAAAATCAACTCAATTTAATTATGTCAAATGATCCAAATGAAAGCACGACAAAGTGCGGAACAACGCATGATAGCCATTTTTAGGTATTTAAATTTGACCATATGTATAAATTATATATATGAAGTATTTATAACCTGTTTCAGCAACGTAAACTTATTGTTTCCTTCTTGGAATACAATTCACAAACGTGTATGTTTGGCAAATATATTACTTTATGAGTAGACATGATTAAATAATTTTAAAAGACAATAATATCCCCTCGTTTTTTATTTGCCTAAATAACTGAAATAACGTTGCAAAATTTAAAGTTGTCGCTTCTATTGTGTGGTTATAAGCACACTTTTTTGGAGAGTAGAGTTGCGTTATAATGGGTTACTAAACTAAAGCAACTGAATCTAGTTTGTGGAGAACCGTATTCCAACGAAAAACTATCAAAACTGAATTTTAACGAATTAGAATTGTATAATGAAATGAGTTAAATCTAAACTAAAACGTATTGGAATACTAATGACACCGAAAGGGAGCTTTTTAAAGAGCAAAAGAAACTCTAAGTCACTCGCTCGCATTTCTAGCAGTAATATGGTTTAGTCGTGTAATCGAAAGTTTAGAATATCATCGAATGAAGAGATTCAATTCGCGTGATGCATCAAAATGACTAAAATAAGGCTGGCTTAAGGTGGCAAAATTGTGGAGTTAACTTTAATCAAATGAATCTAATAATTCGAGCTGGGGGGAATCAAAACCAGCAATGTTAGCCAAACGTATTTCAGCGAAGAAAAATTAAAATTTTAAACATTATTGGATTTTAACGTATTAGATGTGTTGTGTGAAGGAGAATTGCAGTATCTAAAGACTATTAAACGAGTACGATGCTCCCGTTATTCCTTTGCATTCTACTTATGGCACACCTGTTCAAAATTTGTAACGTCTAGGTCGGTTGTTGGTCTCGGAAACAAATTTATGAAGTTCTTGTCGTAAACTGTCGTGTCGGAGAACTAAAGAAGATTGTTGCAGATGACTAAATCGCAAGACTCAATCGGACAACATGGGAACAAAGGAATATTTCTAAATCGTATGGTGTTTTTAGCCACATTATACCAAACTTCAAATTATCATACCATAAAGTGGAAATAATTCTGAAATATACTACAGCTACATTGAGCTTTGAATGGTTAAAGGGGCAGTACTGGGAAAGCATAGGAGTTTTTAACTCGACAACATCGCAGCCTTTTATCTTGAAATTGGTTTTTCTTTTCTATCGTAAGTCGTGTACTCGCATGACCAATGCTCAAGCAAGTCAATTTGACATCTGTTCTTGCCATTGGCACTATAGGTCATGGCCCTATGACGGGTTATTCAACTGCATGATTCCTGCCAGGCTGTAACATGATGCATGAGCGCAATGTACAAGACATGTTAAGCAAAGTCGGCTTGGAGTATGTTTCCTATTATGTTACCAATTTACTCTGAAACCATTTTTAAAATAGAAAGATATTTTCTGTCTTCGCATCACTTTTCAGAAGGAAACTACCTATAGAATGAACAGAATATCGATAAATATAGATCCAAATAACGACCGCAAAAGAACGATGAAGGTCACATAATTATAAAAGTATGTGAATATACGAGTCTTTGGTCATCTCCTCCCATAATGGTCACTTGGGACACTGTACGAGACCTTGCAGTAAAGCATTCAGGTGACAAGTGGCTTTTTTCCAGGGAAAGGCACCCTACACCATGTTACGCTAATCCTGCTCGGGGTATCTTTCATCCTCGTGGCACAGAGATCACCTTGAAACCATTTTTAAAATTGATAGAAGATAACCCTTCAGACATTCGAAGCCTTTGAGTCTCATTTCTAAAAGAGATAAGAAAACCCCTTTGGAAGGTACAGAATCTCGGCAAATACAGATCCAAAAATGTCCCAAATGCCCACCCGAAAAGACTATCTTGGACACGTATATTGTGTGTACATATTAGTGTGAATATACGTGTCCTCGGTCATCTCCTCCCATAATGGTCACTTGGGACATTTCTGCATCCACTTTCAGTAAAATTCTGTGCTTTCCAAAGCGGGCACTTGCTCCTTTATAGAGTTTACCTTTCAAAGGCTTAGAATGCCTAAAGGGGTCTTCAATCAATTTCTCTATGGCTAGCTCAAGGTGATCTTTTTGTCTGCCACAAAGATTCCAAAATATATCCCGGGCAGACTTATCGTATACTAAGGTGTACATATCTGAAATAAAAAATTTTGTTAGAGCCTTTTAAAAATAATTGTAATAGAAACATTTTATTTAGAGAAACAAGTATTAATTTTTAAAAATTCCCAAAGACAAAATTGTCTTCAGCCAATTTTGTCTTTGGTCAGTTACTTGTTACCGAATTGTGTCGTGTAATATTAAACAAGAAAATTGTTTACCGGATTAACCTCCCAGGATTACTTCCAGCGTCTATGAAATAACGATCTTCACTTCTGTAACAATGATCTTTCAGTGGGTAATTACCGATTAGACTGTATGTCTAATTTAGATTGAAATTCTTTATTTAGATCATAAAAATATTACAGATTTATAAAATACGCTAGATGATCATATAGTCAATTTTATACAAAGAGTGCCCGAGCACCAAAACAAGGAGCCCAGGTTAAGACAAAGAAACTCTGAAATACAATAAAGAGTTCTGCATACAAAGAAAAAGGTGACAAACACACACACACACACACACACACAAACGAATAGACATCTTGAAAGTCAAAAAGAATTTGTCCAGCAACATTAAATCATCATAAAAAAAAGTCAAAGTGTTCGTAAATAAAGGCACAGAAATAACTGCATCGATAAAAATAGCACTCCCAACAAAATGAATGTAGGGAACGAAGAGTCTTGATTGGCGGAAAAACTCCAAGGAACTGTCTGGAAGGAGAGACTCAAGGAACAACGTAAAGACGAGGCGAGGAACGGAAGCAGTGCGACCAGGGGAGGTCAGTAAATAAATCGCAAAAAGACACTCGGCAATAAAAAGAAGAAAACTAATAAAAAGGAAAGAAAATGGATAACTCCATAGGAGTGGTCACCAAAAAGGGTAGCAAAAGTTAAAACAAGAAAATGAGTGGTGAGTACCTGGAAGAACTACCTTAACACTGGCCTGGGACAAATTTAATATTGACGCTTGCCTGTCAAATGCTCGATGTAGATATCTCTCGACCACCTGATGGTATCGGAGCAGATGAGCTTGCGCATTAACGTGGCATATTTTCTGGAGATCCCTAAACGAAGAACTGTATCGTTAGCAGGATCCCAGGAGCCAAGCGAGCCCACGACGATCGCGTCGAGATATGCTGGCTTGCCAGCCGCCCTAAGCGACTCAAGAATGGGCTGGTACTTCAGTAATTTTGCGTTACGTGCAGCCACGAGGGAATCGTAACGGTCCTCGAAAGCTACGGTGAAGTCAACGATGACGGTCTCACCGTCATGCTTTCGCAGGACCAGATCGGGAATAAGGGTGGAAGAGATACCAGGGAATTTCTTGTTAATAGTAATGGTACCCAGATGGGAAGGGATGGCTTTCGAGACACGGCTCTGGATGGCATCGTGCCTTCTCCGCCAGGCAGTGCTGTGAATCTTACAGTGGTTCAGCACATGGAGGTTGGTCTCTCTGGCATAACCGCATTTACGGCAACGGGGATTGCCTCTGCCGAACCTTTTGGTAGCATTTAGTTGGAGAACACCAAGGCAGGCACGATGGATGAAAATCCAATGACAAAATCTAGTGAAATGGCCCCCTTGGATAAAATGGTTCGAAGCAGGGTGCAGAGAGACTGCCCCAATAGTTTTGCCCTGGTTGGGAAGGGACGCGAGACGAGAGATGTAAGATGTCTCGAGCTCATCCCTTAAAACCCTGACCACGAGATTGGCTGCAGAGGGGGCAACAGAGATAACATTTGGGCGCCTATGAATATAAAGGACAAGTGAGTCGGTGGCGTCGGACGCAGCCCATTCGAAACTGAATTTCTTATTGAGTCTCTGGGCGGCATGGCGAGCACGCGACCAAATAGTTGAGAAGTCAGAGGAGACGCCGGCGAAACGGCCAGAGGCGGAACCGTTGAGGTACTCAGCCAGGACAAAAAGGTCAGGATCGGCACGAGTCCTCTTACGGACCACACTCCTTTGGAAGGTACAGAATCTCGGCAAATACAGATCCAAAAACGTCCCAAATGCCCACCCGAAGAGAAGACGATCTTGGACACGTATATTGTGTGTTCATATTAGTGTGAATATACGTGTCCTCGGTCATCTCCTCCCATAATGGTCACTTGGGACATTTCTGCATCCACTTTCAGTAAAATTCTGTGCTTTCCAAAGCGGGCACTTACTCCTTTATAGAGTTTACCTTTCAAAGGCTTAGAATGCCTAAAGGGGTCTTCAATCAATTTCTCTATGGCTAGCTCAAGGTGATCTTTTTGTCTGCCACAAAGATTCCAAAATATATCCCGGGCAGACTTATCGTATACTAAGGTGTACATGTCTGAAATAAAAATTTTGTTGGAGCCTTTTAAAAATAATTGTAATAGAAACATTTTATTTAGAGAAACAAGTATTTTTAAAAATTTTCCCAAAGACAAAATTGTCTTCAGCCAATTTTGTCTTTGGTCGTTTACTTGTTACCGAATTGTGTCGTGTAATATTATACACAAGAAAATTGTTTACCGGATTAACCTCCCAGGATTACTTCCAGCGTCTATGAAATAACGATCTTCACTTCTGTAACAATGATCTTTCAGTGAGTAATTACCGATCAGACTGTATGTCTAATTTAGATTGAATAATACACTAGGAAATGGAGTTTTTCAGGTATTTGCATCTTCTGCAAAAAAAGTTGTTTCTCGTGACAGTGAAACAAACTGGATTCCATTTATCTTTCATGATGCATATTTCGTAGCTACTTGTTTGGAAATTCTCTTTAAAATTTCACTCAATTGTTGAGAAAATTGAGTTTTTCTGTAAACTAACTCTTGGAATGCTATCCCCATTACGATTTCGAAGCAATCATTATATTTTAAACTCTAACTATTTTTTCCATCAAGACTACAGTTGTAGAAATGGCGGAGGATTTATTGTGGCGATAAGCAGTTCCTTAGTCTGGTTTTTTCGATCTCCGAGAAAACCTGCTATAGCAGGAATAACAACCAAAGGGGGGAGAAGAGTTTACAGCAAATAACTAAATAGCAAAGAAAGATTAATCGGACCTGATGGGAATAGTTATGTAGCTCTACCACCGAAGATTGTTTCCGAATTGTTAAGTAGTTCAAGGCGCGTATTATACCAAACTTCAAATTAAGTTTATTAAAGCAACTTACTCGAATAATTATGGAAATAGGACGACTCGATTTGAAGTAAACTTGGAGATTTTATGTAATGCAAGCAAACGTGGATCATCAGTTCTACTAGTAATGATAAATACTTGTTATGTAATACGATGGTTTATGTTAAACTAATTGAATGTGAGCATTTACTGAAGTGGTACTTTGTATCTAATCGCTTTAGCCATTACTTCAGTATATGTAAGGAAATTCCTTATATGTAAGGAAATTCCTAACTATAACTATTCACTTATGGGGAATAACTAGTCTGTTTACTATTTATCCAGCTTCTCCAGAAACTCTTTAGAGTTCATAAGAAAAAATTATATAAAATATTAAACTTAATTACAAAGTTAAACCAGACTAATTCTGGGCCTGTTTCGTAGATTGAAACAAGTTTATGGGCACTGTTATACTTTCCTGCCCAACAAAGAGCATTCTATAAAACTCAACTGTAGAGAAATAAACAAAAGAGGGGCTTGGCATTTCTCTATAGGCACCCTTCATTTTATAAGGTATGAGTTTTCTCGATAATTGGAGGTGATAGTGTAAAATCTATTTAGAGTGTGATTCTTTTCTCATCTTAAAGCGGCTTGTTTCGTTTAATGGTAGTGGAAATTCCGATACTCTTGGATTTAAATATACACGCAGTCATTGAATATTCAAAGACTGTATCGTCATCTCGGGGAACTTGTTTCTCCTCTGGTATAAAGTCTCGGACTCTTTAATGGAAGTGATATCAGATGCTGTTTGAAATCCATATAAAATGCAAGTAGAATATGTATAACTAAACATCATTGGGAATATATTGGGGGCCATGGAAGTAATCTTAGCGGCCGGGTCACGCAGCTTGCGCGCCGGCAGTGGCTGGAAATTCTCTTCATTGGCCACAGAAAAGGACAGACGTACTCTCCTCCTGTCTTCTAAAGACGAAACGGTAGAAAAATAAATTCAGTCAAGCTCTTTATCTCTAGAAATCTTATGTGGCATGCTTTTCTCGATAATTGGTAGTGATGGCGTGGAAACTATTTGGTGCGTAGTTCTCAAGTCCTGGTTTTAAAATACTGAAAATGACTTGCTCGTTGTATCGTGGTATTGGTAATTCTGATTCTTTTGGATTTATATACACGCAGTCGCCAAATATTCAGATACTGTATCTTCATCGTTAAAATGATACGATATGAAGAAATATGATAATTCGAAGTATTTTAAAATGGAGCTACTCCTCTTGACGCGCATAAATCGGCTGTTAGGAGCACCTGTGTTTCGCTTTGCATAAGTTTCTGATGAGAGCGAATCCATATGATAAAGTGGAAACATTTGTGTTGGACTTGTACAAAAGTGAATGGGGGCACATTTCTTGTATCTTAAAAGCGAAAAAGAGCAAAAATGTTCAGTGATGGAAAAAGCTTAAGAGGTCGTAACTGACTCGCCGATATTTGAATTAAAATTCAAAGATGTAGTATGGCTATTAGACATAATATCAATGATCTACACAACATGAAAACTGCGCTTCGGGCTGTTAATTTTCATCTGTGTTCAAAAGAGAGCACTCAACACGGACTGTACTGCGATTATAAATGCCTGGTGCAAGTTTCCAGAGACGGAAGCTGACAGAAAAGCACTATGATCATAAACACATATACACGTTCTATATACCATGATGAATTAAATAAGACCAATCTTTAGAGATCTAGGTGATCCTACGTTATTAAGAAAATATTTACATGGGAAAGACTCGGAACCCAAAGGAGTGGGTTAATAGCGCCATATAACCAGTAATTCAAAAATCTACATTTGTGGAATTAAAAACTCTAAAATTAGGGGTCAATATGGCTATTCCAGGTCAATAAGAGTCGTGTAGCAAAATGAATGACCCTGAAACATTCCGATACTGAACAAAGTTATAACTGTGTGCCATGCTTCAAAAAAACTAGGTGCGCGTAGGATTCGCGTAGCCCAACGAAAGCATGTAAAGATCCCAAAAAAAAGACAATTGTTAAAAATGAATTAGAAAAGTATTTTGTATGAGTTGAGAGTTAAAGGGCTTCATATTCTCCTGGAAAGTACTAAAGTAAATGCTGAGAAAATTACGAATTTTTACTTTAAAATAGATTTTCTCAATGTAGTTTCACTTTATGTATCTTTTCCTTAAAAAAAACTAATCGTATAATCCTCAAATCTGCAGACTTTTAATGTTTACACATTTTAATGGAAAGAATTGGATATATCTAGCAAATTATTTTAGATATGACTTTTTCAAACTGAATTTCAGGGGGAAATTATGAATTTTTAAAAATTCATAATTTTAATTTTGTACAAAAAACGCAACCCTCCGTTAAAGTGTTATTTCCCTAAATCTCCAGTATTTTTATCTTTAAAGTCTTTAATTTTAACAAGGGGTAAGGTCAAAGTCGCTCAATAGCCTACTGATATGAGGTTGTAGCTCGAAAGAGCTGGGTACTAGAGTCATCCACCCAACGATTAGAATCAAGATGAATTCTGCAATAGACGCCGCTTCTCTGAACTAGATTACGATCTCCACTTCTGTAGCAATGATCTTTCATTGGGTAATATATTCAGATTAGACTGCATATTTCGGATAACATGGGAACCCCCGATCGATTAGTAATGTCCAAATATATGTATTCGGCTGCATTCCTGAAGGTATTTACATTGTCTTCAGCAACAAGGTAGTTTCTCCTCATTGTGAAACTAATCTTATTGCATCAGTTTATTATGATGCATATTTTAAAGCTACTTCATTCGTACCCATTCGAAATTTCATTTCGATGTTCAGAATTTATATTTATAATTAACACTAAATCTTGGAAAGACTAAATTAAATATACCAGCTTGTTAAATGTAGAGTTCACCTCTACAATACCCTTTAAATCCTATTGTCAATGCGCTTCTGTTGATTATTAGAATTACAACCAATAGATAAGGTCGTGGCGATTTTTGGTAAGCAGCTCAAAGAAAGTCTCGGTGATAAAATGTGTAATAGCAGACATCTCGTCCGTTGGTGACTGTAACACCACGTATTCGCTAAGAAAAGCGTAGTTAGATCTGCAAGGAATGAATTTCTTGTCTAGTTTTATCATTTATGATTGTTTCCAAACCGTATGGTAGGCCAGAGCACATTATACAAAGCTTCATAAGAAGGTATTTTGTTGAAGCCTGTTACTCGAATAACCATGTAAAGGAGATTCAGACTCCGCATGTTGTAAAGAAAAACGATTGGAACCAAAAAACGCGAATCGTCGGTTCTGAAGGTAGCGACAAAATTATATCGTTTATATACTCGCAAAGCGAGTATTTAACAAACCAATTATTAGAGGCGACTGATGATTGAAGTGGTGCCTTGTAATTATGTAATGGCTAGCCACTACTTTAATGTACTTCATCTGTAGGAAAAGTCGTAGCTATAAAATGAGTTCCTACACTAGAGAATTTAACGCTGGAATTATAAGGGCGCAACTTCATCTTTCAAAAATCGAATCAATTTATCTTTTTAAGAATACATATCTACAGGTTTGGAGGCCCCGGTTATTTATCACTTCACTAATATTTCGAAGACTCGTGTCGCCTGTCCGTTAAAGTGGTTAGCGACGCTGTGCCGCAGAGCATGGGTTCGAATCTCGGAGAAAGCATGGATATTTGTAAATATAGTGGCTTCGCGGCATGGGGTTCTTTAAATAGCCGTCGAGCCAAAAGTCCTCTCGTGAGGTTTGGGGAAGAGTGGGAGGTCCCTGGCCACCCTGGTTTAGCCAAAATTGGCTCTTGCGCCATTAATCCCCGCACTCACTCACCCTGGCCACCCTGACATTAATAACAAACTGTGTAGCTAAAAGTAATTCTCTCAAATTTCGAGGACCCCTCAGGGGGCTCGCCTTCTTTAGGTGAGTACGGGTTTCACGCTCCCGAGGTGCCCTAGTGATCTTTTCCTTCTCCCTAGGGGTTTACTGTCTTTGGTAAACATGGGCTTCACGAACCCGGGGAACCCTAGTGATCCTTCTCTATTTTCGGCCCTTTTTCTTGCCATTCCAATTTCCCTTTTCACGTCCAGACCACAGACCCACATTGGACAACGAAATTTGTTCCAACTTTATTTTTTTTCTGGTAAACAATTTGATATTTTTTACTACCGTAATATGGTTTATATTTTATATTACGTTCTTTTAATTTGATTTTCTTAAATTTCTTTCAATATTTTGATTTTGTTGCTTCTTTCATGTTCGATTATTGCTTTTTTTTGTGTTCAACTTATTATCTTTATTTTTCTGCCACGAAGTCCTGTGGCAGACCAGGACTGAGTGGAATGAAGATGTGTCTGATGGGTTTTCACTATTGGTATGATGACACAACGGACTTCTCCCTGGGAAAACTGGCACTTGGAGCGGGGTTTTGAACTGTTGAGGACCTTTGGACTAGTGAGGTGGGGTCTTGGAGGAAGCGGCCATGTAGAGGGTACAAGAGAAAAGCTGAGTTTTGCGTCTCAGGCCGCCAGATAGTAAAAGAGTCCGGGAAAGCCTAACCAGCATGTCCTGGCTGCTCTATCAGCTGGTGTATAATCCCGCCTGTCTTGTAGTTCCAGGTGGTGCCTGGATGGGTCCTGCATTGCAGAGCGGGGGGCTCTCCCGAGGCCACTACTGGTTGCTGATTCTAGGGCAAACCCTGCCAAACTGGTCCTCTGAAAATCAAAAGGGATTAACCCTCCTCCTTTCGAAAAAAAATCAAAATAATAAAACTCAACGCACCTTATCAAATACATGATGGATGTATATGTCAAATACATGCCCATGGATTCTTTAAATCCATGCCCTGATAACGAACTCGTGTTACCAAAACCTAATGCTGACAATATTGCGACTAATACAAGATTTTTATTGATATCATTAAATAAGAATGAAATGTCCACTACATCACCTTTTGCTATACATAAAGCTCTCATAAGCATAGATGGTGAACCAAAATCAGTTAAAAAATTACGATCTGGTGATCTTCTCATTGAAACTAGTTCTGCAGTTCAAACTAAGTCATTTCTACTTGCCAAATCTTTCCTCGACTCTCCCGTGAATATAAGTCCACATAAATCACTGAATTCATCTCGCGGTGTTATTTCTGAACCTGACCTTTTGACCACCTGACCCTGGACACCTTGATGGATTCTCTGATCAGGGTGTCACTCAGGTCAGGAGAATCACAATAGACTACAATTGTTCCCACAAAACATTTAATTTTGACATTTAATAACCCCAAACTACCAAACATAATAAAAGCTGGACATCTGAATTGTAAAATCCGTCCTTGTATACCGAACCCTCTGCGCTGTTTCAAATGCCACAGGTTCTGTCACTCTCAAATTTCCTGCCGTGGCCAATTAGCATGCTCTAGATGTGCTTCCGTTGGGCATTCTTCCACGGATTGTACTCCAGAGCCAAAATGTGTTAATTGTACGCAGTCTCATCCTTCCGATTCAAAATTGTGCCAAAAATGGAAATTAGAAAAGCAGATCCAAGAAATTAAAATCAATAAAAACATATCTTATTTTGAAGCACGCCGATTAATAGTTCCTCAGTTAGCCCAAATGTATGCTCAGGCTAATAAACCTTCAACTATATCCACAGCTACCCAAACGGATCCAAATATATCAAACATAATCTGTCCACCTTTACAATGCCTAACACCCATATCTTCTAAAAATCCATTGCTTAATACCTCGTCTTCAGTATCTACCTTCTCCACGTCATCTTCATCTACTCAAGACAATCTCCTTCCTTCCCCATCTGGTATACTACCCACAATACAAAGCGAGTCTCTATTACAAATGCCCATTCCTACTACTACTACTACTACTACTACTACTTCCCCTCCCAATAACCTGAATACTTTCGTTTCACCTTTAGAAACTGAAACCCGTTCTCGTACAGCTCCTGCTAAACTTAATTCGGTTTCAACTGAAAACTTATCTGCGTCTATCCATAATGAATGTAATAGTGAACATTCTAATGTAGCTGAAGCCCAACAATTTGTAAAACGAAAGTCAAGAAATAGAAGAAAGCGCCCAAAAGTACAGAAACCAGATCCATAGATCTAGGAATGCAACACCTACAGAAATAACAACTGATGACGAGGATATGATAACTTACGACGTAGAGGAGGAGGAACTTGAGCAAGATCCTCCGAATAAATTCACCATTGACGAAGATCCTTTCATTCTTCCTAAAGGATATTTACGCGCATTAACTCCATCCCGATACCGGAACTATAGAGAATAATTTGTTATACCATGTATTGTCTAACCTTGTTTTAAACTAACCTTTGTATTTTCTATGCTTTTATTTTAAGATATGGTCTGACTTGGTGGGAAGTTCCCCACAAATTTTTTTTTCTTTACGTCATTGAAAACTGTTTTCAGTAATTTGAAATTTCCAATTTTTTTAAAGTGTACTGTCCTTATTTTTACGTATTTTATCAAACATTTTAAGTCTCTTAACAAATGTTTGGCGCAGCATGGCCAAAATTGGCTCTTTGGCCAATAAACCCTGGAATCACTCATCACTCCGAGAGTTCCAAGCACTAATACTTTCACGTTTGGACTATGGTTGTGTAGTGTACGGTTCTGCTCGTACATCTGTATTAAAACGACTGGACACAATACATCATTCTGCTCTGAGAATCTGCTCTGGTGCCTTCGGAACTTCGCCTGTTACCAGCTTGTATGTGGTATGCTATCAACCACCTTTAGAACTAAGGCGGAGGCAATTAAGTGCAAATTACTTTATTCGTGACATGTCTGTTCCTTCTCATCCATTAAAACCCTCTTCTCTTGCCATTGGTCTCACCAGACTCTATGAAGCCCGTTCATTTAACATCAAACCTTTTTCGGAAAGAGCGAAGGCTGTTCTAAATGACGCCCACCTTAATATAAATATCCAGGAAAATAATATCCTTGCTTTTCCTCCCTGGGACGTCCAAATTTTTTAACTATCACAACCTGTTATCAGGCTATGACAAAGCAGGCACTATTATTTATCGGCAACTCTTTTCTTACCATCGCAGGAAGTATTCTAAACGCCAGTCTACACGGATGGATCGAAGACTGTAGGACGTGTTGGGTGTAGTGTTTTTAACAATACCATTCTTAGTTTTCCCTTGTACAATTCCATGTTTGTCTTTAGTGCAGAATTAACTGCCATTCTTGTCGCACTTCAGCATATAGTTTCTAACAACTTCCTTGCACTTTTAACAAAACGCCGACACCCCACTGTGATGGAAATGCTTCTTTTGCGAAAACTAGAAAGGAGGGGCTTTGATATAATTTTTCCTGGGTACCTGGACACGTGGGTATACTTCGTAATCAACAGGCTGATACCGCTGCACTATTCATGTATGATCACATGCAGTGGACTGTCTGTTACCGAGATTTAAAGACTTCTACACAGAACTATATCCATCGTGTATGGCAAGAAACTTGGGATCAACAAATCCTTAAACTACATAACATTCATCCTTCCACTTCTCATTGGGCAGCACTACCAGTGCGAAGACATGATGTCCGCTTGACTCGACTTCGCATTGGTCAGACTCGTTTGAAGCACAGGCACCTTTTGTTGGGCGAAAATGTCTCCTTCCTGTAAAGTCGCATATTCTATCAATTACATTTTAATTGATTGTCTTGTTTTTAACAATCATCGCAGCACCTTTCATACATCTGTTTTAACCTCTTCTGACTTGGTGGGGGAAACTCCCTACCAAAACCTTTTTGCCTCCCTTTTAAAAATTGGATTTTTACGTATGATTTGGAATTGTTTGGCGCAGCTTGGCCAAAGTTGGCCCTTGTGCCATTAAAATCCACATTCAGAAGCTCGTATGAAGAAAGATATAGTATCGGTAAATAAACCAAAAATGGAAATTGGCTCCTTTACAAACCGTGGAATGTGTGTCCCAATTGGACTAATCGGACGAGGATATGGTTGGTTATGATGGGAATGAATACTGTCCAAAAGTATGAAATGCTAAAATATGGGAAGTACGCTCGTTTTTAACACCCATATGAAACGGAAACAAGAATCGATTGTTTCTTTCACTTTTGCAGCTAGTGCTTCAACCCCAGTGCTTCTCAAAGTTTAGAAATTTGCAACCCAATATTCAATCATAATTTCCTTCGCTCCTCCGTATAATGCCGATGTATTGGATTCAAAAATATTATACTTCGACGCTCTAGCTACAATACGAATTTAACCCTAAGTGCGACCGACGTATATAAAGGTCTCGCTCAGCCGAAGCGTTAATTTCCCCGGAATGTTTGTACGACTGTCCGAAGTACGACAGTTTCTGTGCACTGCTATTCATAAAATCATCCCAAAAAATTTAGAATGCAATAACAAGACCTTGACAGTGTTCGCAAAGAACTTATTTCGGAGGATTTGCCTATTCCTTTTTCCATCCCACCCCTCAATAAAAAAAACATGATAGTTTTCCACGTAGGCTATGACATTAGGGAGCGAAGAGCGTAACTTTTAATTGGCAGTTAAAGGATTAATTATAAACCGTACTAACTATCAAGATAAGAGTTAATTTGTAAATCTTTTGTGACAAGCCCATGGCATCACTCGTAATTATTAAAATCTTAACTTTCAGCATTGTTAAACTATAAAATACATTTTGCAGTACTTTTATAAATGTATAATATCAGTGTAAATGTGCATTTTATATTTTATGTCGGAATGTATTGTTTTACTTCCAGTAAATTTTTTTATCTCTTTTTCAACTTTTCAATATCCTCGCGCCTCTTGTAGAGTTATAATGTCCCTCTAGGGGGCGCGCCCTCCATTTTAAGAAACGCTGATACAACCTGTTGGCATTTTTTATATCCATGTTAAATGTCTTGTTTCGCTTTCCATTGTTCTATTTTAATTTTATCTTGCTTGGTGTGGTGTGCCTCGGCAAAATTTGTCTGCTTGTATCTCATGAATTGGACTTTTATATTAATTTCATATTTTACTTTTGCTACAGGATCTGTGTTCCTGTCAACATTTTAAAAACTTTTTAATATTTAACAATTGCTTGGCACAGTTTGTCCGAATTCCGCTCTTGCTCCATAAAATCCATCACTCGTTCGCGCTTCTCAACAAGTAATTGTTGATGGGTCTCCAGAAGATCATTGGATTCCAATTATTTCTGAAATTTAACAGATTGGTTCTTGCGAAGTAAAAACCTACATTCACCCGCTCGGTCTTTCAAAGTGACCAGTGTTTGTCTAGCAGCAGTTCAGAGAAATCTGTTATTTGCAGTGGTGACCTGATCATTAGGATGGATGATTGCTCTTTTCATGTGTAGAACAAGTACAGCTTTCTTTCGCTACGAGGTAAGTAATTCTCCTGAATTAAAATCTGTTCAATTTTTATAATGGATAGGATGCAGTAATGATGTGTAATTAGCTTTAAAGAATTAAAATTCCTTAAATTTCCTAGTGTTATCTGGTTTTACATACAAAATATTTAATTTGGAAATACTCGAGTATCCCTAATTGCTGTAAAAATGTTAAGCGAGTTCTTGTGCTAAAGTTAATTTGCTTTTGCCGATTTACTCATTTGGCAAGATCATTTTTAATGTCTATAATTTGTTTCGGAACCTATGCGAAGCACTTTACACAATAGAGGCGAGATAATAGCCGGGTCTCTAAAAATATTAAATGTCTTTGCAGCTTAGCCAGAATTGACTCAGGCGCCATAACTCCATAAACACTCACTCGCTAAAACTTCACTGACTCGGATTATAGCTGAATGACGTTGACCTCGAATGACTTGTTGCACTTTTTTTTTGCACCGGTGGTGGATGCTTTACCTTTAACTTTAATTTTTATATATGTGCATGGAGGCATGCACATATATAAATTTTTATTTATATATACATTTTTTCCATGAGTATTTTTAACATGGTTTTAAATTGTTAACAATTGTTTGGCGCAGTATAGCCAGATTTGGCTTTTGCGCCACAAAACTCCTCACTCACTTCACCGGAGGTGGGGAACTAGGCCTTTTGTGAGTATGATTAAAAGGAATAAACTTAAGTCGGATGTTAAGATTAATAGCTTCAAGTGTTTCGAATAAAATCAGTTCAAACATTTTAACAAGGTTGAACTGTAGATCAAATTGTGAATACTGATCAGTTTTTAATAGTAAATCAACTCCTAGCAAGAGATTCCGTATATTGAACTGCTTTTTTCTAATGTTTTTACTTTTCAGAGTGTACGAATATTTTGGAGTTTCAGATGACGAAGAGGCTTGCATAGCTTTGCCTTCATCTATTAAAGACTGGAATTTAATCTCAAAGATCAGATTTTAGTGTTGTATTTTCAAGGTCTTCAGTAATAAGATTTCAATAACAATTCTTTCTTCCCAAGGAAAAGAACACTACAAATTTCAATTCTCCCTGAAGTTCCTATTTATTGTGAACTGCAAAACAAATGTCAAGCGGATCCAACAACGCCCCCTAGCGGACTGGAGACTCAATCTAATCCTAATCCTGTGTTTGACAGCTGTTTTAGTCATGTAACGAGATACCTATTCCTTTCCGTATTTATTTCTTACAGTGATGTCTGTAAAAAGTAATACTAGCTAGACGTCACTGTTGCCATATGTACTTATATTTAAAATACAATAAAATCTTGCTTACTAGTCTCTTTAGTCTATTGTTACAATTCTTGGGTTCTAGCTTTAGAATAAGTACAAAGTAGGGGTATGATTTAGAAATAAAGACTCTCGGGATAAATTTAAATTCCAAATTTGACAGCATGCATATTGGAAGTTTCTGTCTCAAGAATTCTGCATTTAAAAAATAGGTATTTACTTGTGCAGAAAATCGCTTGTGTGTTAATGGGACTCGAAAAAATACGAAGGGAATGGGTACTTCTACAGGCTCTTTGGGATAAGCAATACTCGCTCTATACTGCAATTTTTAGATATTTTATCATGTGCTTTAATATTTTAACAAACGTTAGGGGCAGTTTAGTCAGAATAGGCACTTGTGTGCTCCATAATCCAAATACTCCATTCCCCCAAAGTATCCTCACATTTGATACACGCATGAATTTTGATATTTTTCTGTGGAATACTGAAACTTGCTTATTCTTCCATCTGTATAGTAACGGTAAGAATGCGATAACAGTACTTCTCAAACTTTCAATACTTGCGACCCAATATTTAATCGGAATTTTCTTTGCGTCCCCTTTCCATACAATAACAATGTTTTGAATTCAATATTTTGACGCTACAATACAATTTTAAACTCTTGAGTGTCACTGGCGTATATATGTCTTTCTCAGAAAAAAAGTTTATTGTCCTTGGCGTATATACGTCGTTCCGAATTATGATCTAAACGTGTGGAGCAGTATAGCCAAAATTGGCTCTTGCGCCATTAAACAACACTCACTCACCCGAATTATGATCTTTTCTGTGCATTGCTATCGATAAAATTATTCCGAAGGCTTTGAAATGCAATAAAAGGACTTTGCAGAGTTTGCGAAGGATTTACTTGTTTCAGAGGATTTATTTATTCCTCCCCCCGCCTTCCAATATATCACATGCGCCACATAACACGTCTACGTGTAAAAAGGTATCATTGGTGAGTGAACTGTAACTTTTAATCTGCTGTTAAGAGATTGGTTATAAGCAGTATAAATTAAAATTATTGTTAACTTTGTATGTAATTTTATGTATGACAAACCATGGAATCGCTGGTATTAATTAAACTTGTTCTTAACTTTGTGTTTTATAATTAATTTAACAATACTTCGTGGTGGGGTACTGATACATTTATAAGTGTATTATATCGGTGTAAATGTGTATTTTTATTGTGTCAAAATAGGTTTTTGTTTGCTCTAAATTTATAATTTTAAAATTTTCTGTTTTGGAATTTTCTGTATGCTCGCGTCGGCCTCCCTAGGGGGAGCGCCCCACAGTTCGAGAAACGCCGCGTTAACACAAGAAGTATCCCCTTTTTGTAAGGGATTCTGTTCAATCAAAAAAAAGACTATATGAAAATCTTCACGGTAATTTTGGAGGGAACACTCCCGCCTAAATTTGTTTGCCTTCATTTTAAAATTGCATTTTTATATCCAACTCTAAAGCAATTTTTAGAATTTTAACTAGCATTGTAAATATGCTTTTAATTTTAAGTTTTCGAGGCAGCGTTTCGCCGAAATTCTTTCGTTATTAAAAGTTACACCCACTTAACTGATTTAGAATGTGAAGCAAAGATAAAATTTAACAAGTAAAATGAAAAAATGGACTTTAAGAGAGTTCCGAATTTTTTCCTTATTACTAAAGTATATATATGTAGAAAGAACATTTAAACTTATAAATCTAGTGCATGACTTTTTTTACTTGAAAGTAATTATAAGATAAACAAAATATTATAAAAAGTGGATAAAGATTCGTTTAATAGTGGCAAATGAGTTTTGTGCATTTTTTCCATAGCAACCACATTAGTTACTAAAGACTACAGTACCCTTTTTCAAAGATTTTTTTGGAGACGGTAACAGTAAAAATTTATGTTTTATATTCAGATTGCATTAAGTTGATTCTGTAAGTAAAAAGTCAGCATTATTGAGCCATTATTTTATAGTTTGAAGAAACTTAAACCCTTAATTTTGTAAAATTCTTATGAAATGTGATCACTTTTAAACACTTTTCAGCCATTTTAAGCTATTTGTTTCCTGCATTATTGTAAACAAAAGTTAGAATTAATTTGAAAATCTATTCCCTTGTTAATTTTAATTTTTCTAGAAAAAATCGAAAGTTTTTTAAATAGTAACTAGCTATTTTAAAAAAATATGAATTTAGGGCTGAGATCTCTCTAGCTAACTTCTATAGAACATGCGTTGGGAGTATATGCAAAAAATGTCAGGGCTATATGATGAACAGTAAAAGACCTTGAGATTGGATAACATTTGTACCTGCAAAATAGAAAGTGAGAAAAACGCATTTAAAGTTTATATAGCTCTTTAACCTCTAATTTTGTGTTATTTCTAGTGTGCATGTTGTATATTAAAACACTACACATTACAAATAACTGAAAGCATTTTTTTCAATTCAAAATATATTTTTGCATAATATTGGTAGCATTTGTTGCGACGACAGTTTCTTTAGCTTAGTTTTAACATAATATGTTCAAAAGTATTGAAACGCAACATTTATGTCCAAAATAAGACTAATTTAAGCTAAAAATAGCCAGGTTTGTTCATAAAATTGAATTGCTTTTCAGTTTTAAATCTAACTTTTAGTTGTATTACTTTACAATACTAAAATATAGTACTACAATATGTTTACTATAATGTAGTTTCGTACATCAAGGATATATTCAGTTTTATCCCCGGCTACACTTGAATTCAAAATACTTTTATTCGATGAAGTCTAATTACAGTATCGGCTGATTTTTAGGTACGTTACTTTCTATAGTATTCCATCTCATCGAAATATTCTTCACAGCAACCTGAGAATGTTTGGGCCATAGCATTTCCTCAACGGAAAAATTGAATGATAAATCCAAGTTATAAACTATTTTTTAAGGAAAAATTGACCTTTAAGTCAATTTTAATTAAGAATCCAAAAAAAAAAAAGAAACTATAATTACGCAAAAATGATTTAAGGTATCCGAACACGTTAGGAGCACTTTTTAACAAAATAAAATTTAAACATTATAAAGGCTTTTTAGGACTCGATACCAATAAATACTAATATTTAACTAACAATGTTTACAATAATTTGCCTAAATTTCACAGAAATCCCAATTATAAGTGAAACTTTAGCAACATTTTTTTAAAACTTCAAAGCAATTAAAGAAAAAAGTAATAAACTTATGTTAGTCAAAGTATTACCAAAACAATCTAGATGCATTTATCTAGAGAATGTACTAAAATTATAATGTTTTACTAAATTTGAAAATTTAAAAGTTGATTGAGTAAACATAAGAAAAAAATCACATTCTTTATGAGACCATTATTTAAATAACAATCCCTAACTCAAAATATATTCATACAATAAGCAATATTTTAGTATATTCTCTAAACAAATAGCATAAATATCAGGTTCAAAAAGTTTTATAGAAATACATATGTTATATTTTGAGTAATCAGACTCGCAATGATAGATTTCGAGTAATTTAAATGTTCACTTCCGGTTTTTCTAACTTAATAAAATTGATTGTAGATTGGCCTCTAGGTAGAGTAGAAACAAGATAAAATATGTTTTGTAAAGACAAAAGATGGCTCTATTCACTAAAAGAGAACAAAAATATCTGTCTTGACCGAATTTCGTCGTTTTCAACGTGTTCGGATACCTTAAGAGTAATGAAAATTGGAATTGATAAACATTTAGCACTTAAAGAGTTGATCCCGTGCTCAAATATTTTTAATTCAACTTAAAAGTGGGAAAAATGCTTTAAAATCAAACCAAGACCGTAACTCGGAAAACTTACAGTATATTAAACTAATTTGTTAACAGATCTGAAATTTGGTGACGGGCTTCTCTATAACATTAGCCACAAGAAAATGCAAAAAACAACTTCGGTAATGATTTTTAAAACTTTAAGGCTACACAATACCCTACAAATTTCATTAGTCTTCTGTTTATTTAGTCACTAGTATAACGAGTGAACGCGAAAGTAACTTAAGTATTCGCTATACAACCACACAATATCTGCTCTTTCATTCGGTAAAATTTTAAGATTCATCACAGTTTAAGCTTGGTAATGACACCTTTAGAGACTTCTACTATTCAAATGATGTATGGTGTTAAACAGGAAAAAGAAATTGTCAATTTGGGTCTCAATAATCGAAGAACTTGTTAAATTAGAAGGAAATGTGTGATGCTGTGTGATGATTTGCTTAATGATAAAATTAAAATGTAATACAATGTATTACTAAGTCTAAAAGTTTACAGAAAGATATGGGTCCAGAATTTTCCCATTGCGATACACAATGCCTGGTAATGAAAGATCCCCACATAAGAGAAATCAAAATACTTTAAGTGGCAATACTCGAATATATTCTTCCTATAATCTAAACTTGGAGTATAATAATCGACGCAGTTTAGCAAAAATGGCTAGTGTGTCATAAACCCACACACGGAACTTGGGACCTTAGAACTATTTTTGCTATACATCCGTAGGTACAAAGATTTCTATTAAATGAACAAGCCTAAAATTTTTTTTGCTCATTTGGCTTCGCATAGTTCCAACTTTTCATCATACTGGTTTTAACGTTTTAATCCGGGAGTGGGTGCGTGGTACACATAGTCAACGTAGGATCATGAAATCGTTAATTCTGAAAAAACTGTTTATTCCTTTCCAATGACCTTGACTGTATCCTCCTATATGACAGTCTTAAAGGGAACTAAATTGTATTTGTGAAAAAAATTCACCACTCCCCCCGCCCCAAAAAAAAGGATGTGTAACTATCTTTAAGTACTTTGACTGAGTTTCCCGCAAGACCACATTAAAATGTCTCTTCATAAACCTAGGGAATTAGCACCGATAGAGAATACACAACGGATGAGGAAGATATGATCTTTTACGACATAGAAGAGGTAGAATCAACTAAGTCTATTCTTAGAAGATTATCGGAAGAATATTGGCAAAATGAGGATTAGAAAACGTGAACAACATTCATGCACGTTGAAATTAAAAAAAGCTTTGTATGTACTAATTACTTGTCTGACTTAGTGGAGAAAGACCCACCAAAATGTATTAACTTTTTTAATGTAAGTTTTAAAACTTTTTATACTGTGAGATTTTACTGTTTTAATCATAAAATGTTTTTATAAAACTCTTGACAAATTTTAAACTTTGAATATATAAAAAGTTGTTTGTCGCAAAATTGGCTCTTGCCCCCCAAAAATCAACACTCACTCACTCGCACTTTCTAAAATATTTTCTATAAGTATACAGTACCCCCTGTTCGCCTAGAGGTTTTGATTGCTGTGTTCGACTTGTTGCGGTTTATAAATGTAAATGAGCAAATATAAAAAAAATGGGTTTCTGTGATCACCATTGGAGGAAGTTGAAACTGATGAAACAAAGGAAGAACCTGCTGAAATGTATATTTATCATGATAGAGGAAGTAAATTTGAGAAAAGTGATTGAACATGAAACATTTCAGTTGAAAGGAAAATTTTCAAATGTGTGCTACCTAAAGAACTTCAACAAGAAAAATATAAAGCCATAAATGTACCATAAAACACATTTCCCTTCCTGTCCAAAAGATGCAAGCAAAAAAAAAGTTCCACATGTTATTTGTTGATTATCAAAGGACAATAAAATTACAATAACTTGAACAAAATGAGTTTTGCTTGAAAATGAAACACTATTGTAATGTTAGTGGAAAGTGTATGATTTGTGTCCTTTATTAAAGTAAGTATTTAGTTTGATAATTTTCCTCAAATTGAAAAGTCCTGAAAGTAGGTAAGTATGCTTTCTTAGTTAAATTATCCACTGGAATTAGTAATTTTATCGTGGCGTCAAACAAAAATAATTATAAAGGATTAGGGTGACTCGCGCGCGCGCGCGCGGTCACCCCTCGCAACCCTTAAGGTTAGTATCGAGTGTGAGCCAGCTCCCGGGTTAAAATAATTGTTTGGCGCAGTTTAGGAAAATTGGTTCTTGCGCCATGAACCCCAAAACTCACTCGCATTTATCAAACTGGATTTTTAAAAAATTCCGAATGTTTTGAAAAGCGTGTTAATTTTCAAACGGGATGTATTAAAAAAAAACTAAAGTTATAATTTAGGCAAGTATTATTCCGGAAATGAATTTTTTTACAAAAATTTGGTTTATGTTTGATCCGCCTTCATGTAAACACACTATTTAAAAAGAATACAATGAAATGTTTTGGAAGTACTTGAAACATTTAAAAAACAAGAGCCATGGGAGGTACGGACCTGGTATTTCCACCTTGAGGCGTGATTCTAGAAAGTGGACCCATAACTTGGGTGTCTACTTAGTCACTTAATCTTGTATACAACCTACGAAATACCCCACGAGTGTTTTTGTTATTAAGTACAACTTAGCAGTCGCTTTATACTGAAGGTAATTCATCACTTTCGAAAATTATAAATAAAATGGGAGAAAGTATGTTTCGAAATAATTATCCTCTGTATCTTAACAGAGCTCGGAAATTTAAATCTTCAATGCATTTATTTTCGGTTAATATTGTTCTCATAACTTTCCTATAAAGTATTACACTAATTAAGATAAATCTGAAATTTAAATTTCCTTTGAATAGATATTGCTCTAAAATATACTCTTATATTTTTTAAAAACATATCAATGAAAATTATATTTATACTAGAGGACCCGACAGACGTTGTCCTATACACACATCTTAAATTCAAAAATTCCAAATTTTTATGAATAAGCTTTAACAATCTGGACCGTTTTGAGTAAAATTTGTATTAAAAAGTTATTACAATGTCTAACGTCATTACATGTACGGTTATCACAATTCAATCAATCGATAGCGTGTGAGTATGTGTATACTATGAGCGAAGTTAAATGTAAAGGCTCTGTGAATAAAAACTTAATCTTGTTTTAATTAAGAGTGAAAAAGTTTTTTGAGACTCAAAATATTTTATAACAGGTATATTTATTAAATTGTACATAAACGTAATTTATACTAAAGCCATTCTATGTACACTATTTTTGGTTAATCCTTGAGGGGTATAAACAAATAAATTCGATGGTTTTCCAACTCTGGAACACGCAACATATAATTAGCCGTGAGAAAAACAAGGATTTTTTTAAATTTAAGCTACAAATCTTCATTGTTTGACCTTGTGACTTATTAATAGTCATAGCAAATGCCAAGCGAATTGGAAATTGTAAGCATTTAAATGGTATAGGTGAATCTGAAGGAATCATTGGGATCCGAGGTAGAAGTACAACTTCACCTTGAAATTTTCCAATTAAAATAGGGGCTTCAAGAATGTTGCCCATGATTTTTTTTATGACTAATCGCATGCCATTACACAATTTCGGAGCATTTAAATTTCGAAGCAAAATTATGGACGAGCCAATCTTCAATCGCAAATTATGTGGTGGCATTCCCGGTAAATCCAGTGAATTTAAAAAGATATTAATTAAAAACGCTAAAAAGCGTGCATCGCGCCTGCATTTTCGTAACAATAAATACCCTGTTTGGCCAGTTTAGCTGGAAATCAATTTTCGACGCCAAATTAAGTCTTTTTCAATTCCTACTATTAGCTCACGATATCTATACATATTTTATTTTTTTATTTATTTATCTTGTTGGAATTTTCAATCGTCAATAAAATACATTTTAAGGCACTCAGTTGAGCTGAAATGTAATGTACATGATTATTTTGGATGACAATACAATAATTTAATTATAATTAATAAAAATTAATTGATTAAAACTAATTATTTCAAAAATTGCAAATACAGCCACGTTGGTGACTTAGCGACCCTTTTGGCGACTTATGTCAAAATTGGAAAAGGTTTTTTCTCACGTGTGAAAACATTCAGTTGAAAGGAAGTTTTATATACACGATTGTTTTGGATGACAATACGATACTTTAATGATAAATAATAACAATTAATTACCACTTAATGTTGTGATTCTGTCATATGTATGAACAAATTTATGTTAATTGTAACTATTTAATAAAAAGTAGCTAAAATGAATTTTTTCTTTGATTTAAGTAGGAATTGATTTAAATTTTTTTTCTTTATTACTTTTGTTTATAACAATAGCGTTGTTACAACAATGCAGGTGAATGTTGAGTTGTATTTTTTTAATGTTTTTAATTAATATCTTTTTAATTAATTGCGATATCGGACCGAATTGTCTAAACCATGCTCGAATTTACTTGAACCCGCACAAAAAAAAATAGTTTCCTTTTTAAATTTAAACTTTCTTTGAGGATCCTGGATGGAACTTCGATGAGGCAAGCACTGCATGACGCATTTGACTTTGCTTGTCAATTCGTTTGTCATAGATGCCGATATCATTATTAAGAGCTGATTGGACAAGTTAAATAATTGCGGCATTAGCAAAGAAAGGAAATAAATCTCAGTCATATCAGAATAGAATGCGATTCTGTAACCACCCCAAAACAATCCAGCCATATTAAAGAAAACTGCAAGAAATACATGCAACGAAAAATGTTCATCTGCATTTTTCATGCATTTCACGATATCTCCGTAATTTAAAAATAATTTTTCTACATCTTCAGGACAAAAATCAACGTCTATTCGTTCAAGTATATATTTTAAAAGAACTCTAATAAAATAGCATGTGAGGACGTAGTAAAGAGAAAATATCAAAAGAACAACGAACCATAATAAAGAAGCGAAGTTCAAAAAAATTTCAAGAAACTCATTACAGTTGTGCATCATGGGATTCGATGAATCGGGAAGAAAACCCAGGTTTGAATTTATGTAGCTTTCTGACACATAACGCAAAATGTGCGTAATTGTCAAAATAATTTGCATCGCGATTAAATATGTTATGAACAAGTAGGTGTTTACCTTAGAATCATCGTCTGTGACCTTTTTTAATAACAGACTAAGGGCATCTGTCATCTGCAACATTGCTTGTCGTCTTTTGTAAACCGATGCGTAAAATAATACTGTTAGCAGGGCTGCAAAACTGTGAGTCAAACACCTGGTTTTATCTTCCTTGTAGAAAATCATTGTTATACCTAATAAAATCTTTGTACTCATCCCGACGTAAATGGTATATTTGCAACCATTTTGAATGAAAGCCATTAATCCGGATTTGAGGTATTTGCCTGCATTTACATTACAGCTTTCGCGAACCACAGTTTGCGAATGGTTTAACACTTTAATTCCGGTTAAACAGAAAAGACAAAATATCACTTTGAATATTTTTAAAAAGGAATCATTTATGTTTGCCGCTGATTTGCCAACAACTTCTTTTATTTGCCATTTCGGAGAGATAGTACTGTTTTCTTTGTTCATCTGAATTCGATGACTTTTATTTATTGCTTTCACAAACATTTCGTGGTCTCTTCAGTCTAGAATTTGTGAACTTTATAATATGAGTAAATGTTTTATTCACAATTAGTATAAGCTAAATTAAATTTTATTGAATGCTTAATTAGTGTCCGAGATTTCAAAATTATTCAGTTATATATCGCACAATAATACGTACGTTAACAAGCGAGAGATGATCGTGCTTTTTTAGCCTCTGAAAAAAATTTGCTCTGGACAGCAAGGAAAAGAAATTTAAAACGACTTCATTTGCTAAGTACAGCGCGAAATTTCTCTTTCAGAGAGCGTTCAGTTTACATTATACAGTATAAAAGCCCGTCGTTTCTGTATGATTGGAAACATGTAATAGTTTCTCTCAATGATTTAAATCAATTTATTGATCAATGAATCTTGTGCTATACTGCTGTTATGTCTTTTCAAAGCATAACGTAGCAAAATAATCTTCTTAAGATCTAATGAATTATAAAATATGGATACAATAAGCAATGCAATTCATACATATAATTTTCTATAATATGAATCATATTGATTTCTACAAAAAGGAAAATAACTTTTCTTTGATTTAGTTAAAAAAATGCCTATATTGAGAAACTGATTATTTTAATTTAAATCGTAAGCATGAGTTGTGCACACACACAATATTTACGGTTAAATTCGGTAGCCTTTATAACGTGCCCATATTGCCTAGTTCAGGGATGGCGAACGTTTATGGATCAACGTGACATTTTTTCTAAAGAAGTGTTTAATGAGGTATAGACGTGCCGTCAAATAATTTTGACGAGACTATTGGTAAAATAATAAAACTAAATATACTAAAACAACAGAAAACTCTATTTACTACGAAAAATATCTTTTGCACTGTGTAGTTATAAATGTTTTACTTATACGTGTAATTCAAATTAAAGTGATATATATTAGTGTGACTTCCTTCGTTGCAGATGTGATGACACACACACAAATACCTTATATTAGGATTTTAAGATGTTACCTTTTGTAGAGTACATGCTGAATTCGAATCATCTGCCAAACGATTTCTAAGCAATTATTTTTGTTGTGGTTCTCTCTTTTGACAGAAAAGGTTTGTGATTTGTTTCACAATACAGTTTCACGGACGATGTTCTGCATACCACTATTCCAGAATATAAAACACACATCGCTTTGTTGCCTTTACCAATAATGCCATGTTTCTCGGACCACCAAACGTGAAATTCTCCGTTACACTTACCGTCTTATACTTTTTGTTCTTATACTGAATTAGTCATGTTAAATAACAGCGACCGATCACACGCGTTAATTCGTAATACTTCATAGCGAACTTTGAAGTTTTGAAATAAATGCAAACTATTTTGGTCAATGGTGTGGCATCAATGGCACACGCGTGCTACTGATTCACCATTCCTGGCCTAGTCAATGTGCAGATTTCATTAAAGAAAGAAATCCTAAAGAATGTGTGTTTGTAACAATTCGGAACACGTTAAAATGACAGAGCAAAACTTTTTTTATACTTTTCCTTGCTGATACAACGAATATTTTAAAACAGCTGTAATAGAAAAAATTTGAATTTAATGGTCATAAAGAGAGATTTTAATGACAGAAGACATTTATATATTAAATTAAAGGGAAATTTCGATGGATTAAGATATTTTATTGCTGCAAATTATGAGAAATTTTAGAAATTAAAGATCAAATTCAAAATCGAACCTAACATCTTTACTAACATGTTCAGGTATGGCAATAAAATGTTCGGTTAAGCATTGGATTTTTCATAATAGTGGGTGGGTGTTATACTATGACTAGAAAAAATGGCGAGTTGCATATCACTTTCTTCTACGTCTACTCATCCGTCGGAAAATTAGTACATACTCATCTAACAAAATGACCTGTTGTCAACATTTCCCGAAACCTGACGATGAATAGAAATAAATCGCAATGAGTTTTATTAAACCCAAAAATATTAAATTTGCATCGATGATATACAAAAAAAAATCACGCGCGCGAAGGCTTATTTCTATTCTAGCGTAAAAATAACGGTAAATAATTAGAATTCAAAAGGTAATTCGTAAGTAAAAATTGAGCTGCAAACAGTTTATAACAAAAGCACTCCGATAGGAATAACCTTTGGTACTTTATTTCTTTTTCTCATTTTTAAGAAAGATTTTTAAAAAGTTCCATTTAGTTATAATTTATAGCCTCATCTAAAATAAAATATTTTAGTCATTGAAATACTTTTTTTATGTACTTGTTAGACAATATAAATTGCTTCAAGAATAAAAAAAATTCTACGAGAATATAAAGTGGGACATGTGAAGCTGTGGCTGAAATTAAATGTCATAAGTTAGAAAACAATCAATTTTTTGTTGTTGTTAAAGTATATTTTTTATATTTTTTCCACATGGATTAAATTATATATAAGATACTTCTTCATTAAGCTAGAAAACAACAAAAGAAAATATTGCAAAGGAATAAATACCCTTATATAATCTGAGTTGATAAATGTGTCAAGTTTGTTTACCGAATAAACTAATCTTCCTATTTCTCCTTTCACGTGAAATAATATTTTTTTGATGCTGTTGAATGGAAAATATATAAAAACTTCGTTATGTTGTCAGTAGATGCAACTTAAATAATTTTTTTTAATTCATACTATTAGCTCACACTCTCTATATACTTCTTTATTTATTTATCCTGGTGGAATCTTCAGTCGGTAATAAAATACATTTTAAAGCTCTCAATTGAGCTGAAGTTTTATATTCATGATTATTTTGGATGACAATACAATAATTTAACTATAATTAATAAAAATTAATTGATTAAAACCAATTATTTAAAGAATTACAAATGCAGCCACGTTGGCATCATTTTTGGCGACTTAGCGACTTGTGTCAAAACTTGAAAAGGTTTCTTTCTCACGTTTTAAAGCATTCAGTTGAACTAAAATTTTATATACACGATATTGTTTTCGATGACAATATGATACTTTAATAATAATTAATAAAAAATAATTACCACTTAATGTTGTGATTCTGTCATATGTATATACATATTTATATTAATTGTAACTATTTAATAAAAAGTAGCTAAAATAAAATTTTCTTTCATCTAAGTAGGAATTGACTTAATTTTTTTTATATTACTTGTGTGTGTGTGTGTGTTACTAAGTTTTAAGAGATTCACACACACACAGCATTACTATATATTTAAAATAAACTTAATAGTACATTTTTATAAGTATCTCGGCTGTAAAGTAAATTAGAAATACATTTGCGTTACATTCATTTGAAGAATGATTACTTCTACATTTCGTTCAGTTTCACTCATCATTTGAAAAGAATTGCAATAACAAAGGCAATATCGATTAATGGTTTTTGTGAACCTATCAAATCACCATTAACTTCACTTTTGAATCCAATCAATATATTTTCGAACTTTCTTATTTTCTGCACCAATAGCTGTTGAATAAAAACTCAAATTTATGCACAATCAATATCTTGATAATAGTGTCATATTCTTTATATATAAAGAGAAAAAGTACTTCCATTTTAAGAACAGAAATAACGTAAAAATATTACACGAATCATATCAAGAATCCCTAATGAATATCATTTTTGGAAAATACTCAATAGAAATAAATCCCTCCATAAATTAAAAATTAAGGAGGCGAAATATATAAACTGAAATCAAAGTATTCTCACTCTTGAGTATTTTTTATGACACTAAACGTTGACCAAACAAATTCAAGAAAATTATTTCTCTTTTTCATTATACGAATAAATCAATCTAAAAGTAGAAAAGTGATAGCAAGCAATTTACTTAAGTCTTTAGAAAAAGAAGAGATGTGAATGCAAAAATCAATGAATAAATATCACGATAAAAATATAGAGCATGAAGAAAAATAGATGTACCTGTATTGTAACGTATTTACTCGAATCTAAGCCACACCCCCAATTCTCCACACGTTTTTGACAAACAAACAAAAAATTGTGATCTATTATAGATTCATCTATAATTGATACTAAAGAAATTTTTTAAAAAAAATATATAATGAAAAATAATAAGTTAATAATTTATTTTACCAGCATTAAAATCTTTCAAATATGTATATGAACTTATTATTATTCTAACCGTCAGTATCTTCCGTCATTTTTAAAATTTTAATACACTAACGAATGTGTGGCGCAGTATAGCCAAACTTGGCTCTTGCGCCAAAAAAAAATCAACAATCATCTCATCATCTTCTTCTTTCGTCACTCTCATTGTCACAGCTGACATTTTTCTACACGATGTCGTCTTCCGTGCCATCCAATGCATTTGTTATGCAACATTTTTTTGAAAGAATGTAATATAGAAGAATGTAAAATAATTATTAAAGACTGTTGAACATTTGCAAACAAAAATTTCTATCATTTTGTTTACTCCATCGACGTATATTTGTTTCATCCATGGTAAATTTTCAGTGGCCGCTGCTCTGTTTCCTTTTTTTTTCTGTAAAAAAATTGCCCCCCCCCACCTTTTTATACTAGCGATATAGTGAACTCGTCTTGATTCTATTACCAATATCTTTGATGTTTAGGTGATTAAAAGAAAGTGTATACAAAAAAAATTTCTCCCAAACTAACTGACAGCGATTATTAAGGTAAATTGAATAGTGAAGATATGCTGCGGAATGGGAAAATTCATCACGAGAGAATGTACGCTTACATTTTTCTTTTTAAAAGGGTTGGAAACTCAATATCCCCCATCTAACAGATGTTTTACCTTCGATTCTAAGCCACACCCGATTTTCAGTAGCAATAACAGTGGAAAAATAATGTGGCTTAGATTCGAGTAAATACTTTTTACATGAATATGTAATAAAAAAAACACACACACACAAGCATTTTTGAGTAATTAATTTAAATTTCTCCTAAAATTTAACCAACATAATTTTAATTTCTCATTTTAAGTACCCTAAAGTCTAACATTAAGTTTACAACCACAAAATTTGTCGTAGATTGAGAAATATTAATATTATGGCAACAAAAATTACTTGAGAGATTTATTACTATGAGATAGATAAGATATGTTTGTTGTAGCATATGAATATAGAAAATAGATTAATTGTAATCTAGCAATAAAAGACACAGGTTATATAAAAAAAAGTGTCAAATCACATGATTCATTACATTTAGTATCATCTGATTTAGAAGATTCATTTAAAATTGTTTTCAGAATAGTATTAAAAGGAAAAATTATTGTCCTTAGTCAAAAAACGAAGAAAAAAGGACATATTTTCAAAACATTCTCCTTTTATTAAAAATGCTTCTATAGTAAATATATTTCGCAAATACATAACTTAGGTTTCTATGCCGGAGTTGAATTAAAATTTTTGAAAAATTCACATTATTTTTACAGTTACGATCAACTGAATTAATAACGAAGGTTTGTTATTAAAATTTCTCTACTCTTATATAATTAAATATATAATTAAAAGTGGAATTATTCATATTTTAAAAATCTTACCTCAATTCCCGTGTAGAAGTCCTAGTTATAAATAGACAAAATATTATTATTATAGCAACATTTTTCATAAAAGAACTATGTTCTAAAAATGAGTCATTTTCTTTCTTCAATTTTTTTTTGCCAAAACAGCTACGTTCAAATAATGTTTACTTGTAATAGTTATTCATAAAACTATTTTATACGTGTATTGTAACTCAATTAACGTTAAATGTCGATAAAGTTATCCATTTATATACGCTATTTCAAAATCACGGTTTCCCAAGGTACCCTAGGTACCTTTTTTCCTTTTCCCAAGGGGTTTACTTTCTTTGGTAAACTCGGGTGTCACGACCCCGGGGTACCCTAGTGATCCTACTCTATTTTCGACCCTCTTCTTGTCATCCCATTTTTCCTTTTCTTCTTTTCCCGACCAGATCACAGACCTATATTAAACAATGAACTTTGTTTTCTTCTAGTAAAAAAATTGATATTTTTTTTTTACTATCGTATTGTGGTTTACATTTTGTATTACGTTCTTTTAATTTGATTTTCTTAAATTTCTTTCAATATTTTGATTTTGTTGCTTCTTTTGTGTTCGATTATTGATTTTGTTTCTTCTTTTGTGTTCGATTATTGATTTTGTTTCTTTATTTGTGTTCAATTGACAATGCTTTTCTTTACTTATTATCTTTATTTTTTCTGCCACGAAGTCCTGTGGCAGACCAGGACTGAGTGGAATGAAAATGTGTCTGATGGTTTTTTACTATTGGTAAGATGACACAATAGACTGCTCCCTGGGAAAACTGGCACTTGGAGCGGGGTTTTGAACTTCTGAGGACCTTTGGACTAGGGAGGTTGGGTCTTGGAGGAAGCGGCCATGTACAGGGTACCGAAGAAAAGCTGAGTTTTGCGTCTCAGGCCGCCAGATAGTACAGGAGCCCGGGACGGCCTAACCAGCATGTCCTGGCTGCTCTATCAGCTGGTGTATAATCCCGCCTGTCTTGTAGTTCCAGGTGGTGCCTGGATGGGGTTCTGCATTGCAGAGCGGGGGGGCTCTCCCGAGGCCACTACTGGTTGCTGAATCTAGGGCTAGCCCTGCCAAACTGGTCTTCTGAAAATCAAAAGAGATTCTCCTCCTCCTTTCTAAAAAAAACAAAATAAATCAAAATAAGGAAAAAACTCAAAACGCATCTATTAAAACCCCCAACCCACCCTACCCTACTCATGATGCTAAACCCATGGATGATACAGTCCTCGTATTACCGAAATTTACCGTTGATGAAATTGCTGAACACACAAGGGTTTTAATTTTATCGCTACCAAACAATGAAATGTACCGAAAATCTCCGTTTATTATTCACAAGGCTTTAATAGGAAAGGTGGAGAACCTAAATCCATTAAAAAATTGCGATCAGGTGACCTACTTATAGAGACATTATCTACTGTACAAAACAAATCTTTTTTACTGGCCAAAACCTTTATAGATTCTCCACTGGTCGTAACTTTCCACAGAACTTTGAATTCTTGTCGAGGAGTCATCTCTGAATCCGATCTTTTGTGCGCATCTAAAACAGAAATTCTGGAAGGTGTTTCTGACCAGTGTGTAACTCAGGGCAGAAGAATTATGATAAAAAGACTCATCACTTTTCCCCACAAAAAATGTAATTCTAACCTTCAATAGCCCTAAAATACCATCAAACATTAAAGCTGGATACTTAAATTGCAAAGTACGTCCATACATACCGAATCCTCTGCGCTGCATTAAGTGCCAGAGTTTCGGACACTCACAAACTTCCTGCCGTGGTCAACTTACATGCTCTAGATGTGCATCTGTTGGACATGCTTCCACAGATTGCAGTCAAGAGCCAAAATGTATTAATTGCTTATAACCCCATCCATCAGATTCCAAAATATGCCCTAAATGGAAAATAGAGAAGCAAATACAGGAACTAAAAACAAATAAAAACATTTCTTACCCCGAAGCACGTAAATTAATAGTCCCACAATCGTCTCAAACATACGCTCAAGCTGCCAAATCCTCTACTTTAAATAATTCTACCCAAACAGATGAAAATATAACTAAAATAAACTGTCCACCTTTAAAATTACTTGCACCTCTGTCATCCAAACGAAGAACAAATATTCCTACTGCTGTTACCACATCATCCTCTGCCCAAACGCAACTCTTACCTTCCATTTCTTCAAAAACATCTACTATATCGAATCCTCAGCCACCAACTCCCATGTCTGAGACAAAAGGGAAAATTAAAGAACAACCATCTCCACTACATCGTCTTCGAAAAGATAACAAAAAATAGACTTGTTAAGTATAAAACCTACAACAAATTTAAAGAAAAAACCAGCGAAAAACCCATCCGTAAAGATTGCGAGAGAACAAGATTCCCCCTATGAATCAACTCCCGTCTCCAAAAGATCCCAGAGATGGAAAACTTTTAAAACTTTGAATGCCATGGACACAGACGTTGATCCTTCTGACACGGATTACGTCACAGGTCTGGCTTCCGAAGAAGATGAGAGCCTTTTAGAGGCTGATTTTAAACAAGTAGCAGATAATCCCTTGAAAGAGCCCCTTTCTCCAAGTTCGCCCCAAAAATAACTTCCCTGGTTTCTTGGAACTGTCGTGGCTATATAGATCGCATAGAGATGACGTAAAAGACATCATACGTTAGCACCATCCAGTATGAGAGAGAGTAGCACTTCAAGAGACTTTCTTGATGTCTTGTCACACAACAAAGATACGTCGGTATGGTTGTGTGCGGAAAGACACGGAGGGACCCTCTGTGTCCGGAAGGGTATGTATTTTTACATCCCTTGATGTTCCATCTAGTGCTCTGCCACTCCATACCTCGTTGCAGGCTGTAGCCGGGAGAATCCACTCCACGAGCCTAATCACAGTCTGCTCTCTTTACTTGCCACCAACCCCTCAGGGGGCTCACCTTCTTTAGGTGAGTACGGGTTTCACGCTCCCGAGGTACCCTAGTGATCTTTTCCTTTTCCCTAGGGGTTTACTGTCTTTGGTAAACACGGACTTCTCAAACCCGGGGAACCCCAGTGATCCTTCTCTATTTTCGGCCCTCTTTCTTGCCATTCAAATTTCCCTTTTCTTCTTTTCCCGTCCAGAACACAGACAATTATTTCGAAATACATATGCGAATACATAATTGATTTGTTTTAATTCAATTTCTCATTAACATTTTTGTATACATTTTGCATTACGTTATATTAGTTTAATCCTTTCGTGCTTTTCCGATCATTTATTTGGTTTTTGTATTATTCTTCTTGGATTTCTTTAAATGTTTTGATTATTTTAGTTTCTTTTTAACTAACAACGTTCGTTTTCCGACCCGCATCTTTGACGTGTGCGGCGTCCCGTAAGGAGGAAAATGGTGTCCTGGGATTACCTTTGGCCCACGCTTCGCTGTAGACGGGAGGCAGGAGTGAGCCCACTCCTGTCAATTGGCTGGTGGTACCTCTCTTCGGAGTCTCCGAAGAGACACTGCTGTATGGTTAGTGCTGCCGATAAGGGGTGTCGGGTTTACCCGTTGGATCCTCGCCTTGATGCTTTAGCATTATATTCTGGGTGTACTTCAGGTAAGCGCCGTGCCTGGTTTTTTGACAGATGACCGGCACGCTGCCTCACTTGTTGGACTCCGTGGTGGGTGGAGGCACGCCAGGACGAAGTTTTTACGCGTATTTATGGATCCGAATATGCTGTGCCCGGGTAAAGACCTCGTATTACCCACACTCACCGTAGATCAAATCGCTGCTTATTCGAGATTTTTACTGATTTCCCTGCCGAATAAAGAGATGTCAATTAAATCGCCTTTCGCAATTCACAAAGCTATATTAGGTATAGGTGATGAACCGAAATCTATCAAAAGATTAAGGTCCGGGGATCTGCTTATTGAAACCATATCTGATTTGCAAACTATGTCGTTTCTTCTCGCCAAAACTTTTCTAAATTCACCGGTAAATGTAAGTCCTCATAAAACTCTAAACTCATGCAGAGGTGTCATTTCTGAACCTGACTTGCTGAGCACTCCTGAATCGGAAATACTTGAAGGTTTTTCTGATCATAGTGTGATTCAAGCCAGACGAATAACAATAAAAAAAGATTCGAATATCATTCCGACAAAACATTTAATTCTTACTTTCAATAGCCCGAAACTACCTACCACTGTCAAAGCTGGATATCTAAACTGTAAAATTCGTGCATACATTCCGAATCCTCTGCGCTGCTTCAAGTGTCAGAGGTTCGGACACTCACAAATAGCCTGCCGTGTGCAATTGACGTGCTCCAGATGTGCATCTGTTGGACATTCTTCCGCAGATTGCAGTCTTGAGCAGAAATGCGTCAATTGTTCACAGCCTCACTCCTCTGACTCAAAACAGTGTCCTAAATGGAAAGCTGAAAAAGAAATTCAAGCCACTAAAACCAATAGAAATATTTCATACCTTGAAGCCCGAAAATTAATAGCACCGTAGTTATCCCAAACTTACGCCCAAGTTGCCAAACCTTCAACTGTTACCAGTACAACCCAAACGGACGAAAATATTACACAAATTAAATGCCCGCCTTTGCAATTACTTCAACCTTTACTATCCGTTCCGCTGCCAGATAAGTCGAATTCAGTTTCCACATTGTCGTCTGCCACTCAGGCAGACCTCTTACCTTCCACATCTTCTATAGCAGCTACAATATCAGAGCCTCCGCACCTTATACCTGTGTCTCATACTCTACTTTCCACCACCAGTAATATGTTCACCCCTATAGAACCATCTTCATCAATCATATCCGCTTCTATATCCAACTCAAGTATTCAACCCCCTTCTGCAAACACAGAATTTGAAAAAAAGTCAAAATTTCGGGATAGAAAAAGAAAAAAGAAGTGCTTAAATCAATAATTGATATAAAATGGCTCAACACAGACCTAGAAAGCCAGCTCCAGCTGAATATAGTACTGATGAAGAAGATATGATTGTATACGACGTGGCGGAAAATGAATTCGAATCAAACCCTGATTATGTAAGAAAAGATGGGAAGTCATATTTCAGGGGATCATTGCTTTTAAAACCAACCAGAAGCAGAAGATAAACTTTTTATAATATTTTTCAGATTTCGTGGGGACTTCCCCCGCTTATCTCTGTATTTTTAATTTGAAAATTATTTTTATACATAAAATGTGACATTTTACCTTTTTCAAATTAAAATTTCTCAAACCTTTTGGTAATTCTATACTTTTAATGTTTTTACGAATGTCTGGCGCAATTTAGCCAAAAATGGCTCTTGCGCCAATAACCCCAACATTCACTCACTCACTCACTACTTGCCACCAAATACTGTTATCCACCAACATGACTTGAACAACCTGGTTGATCAGTTGCCAGCACCCTTTGTCATACTTGGGGACTTCAATGGACATAGCACTCTCTGTGGTAGTGCGAAGACAACGCCTCGTGGCAGACAGATTGAACAGGTGCTTTCTGATTACTGTCTCTGTCTGCTGAATCACGAGGAACCAACATACTTTCACGAACCCAGACGGACCTTTCACACATTAGATTTGGCCATCTGCTCACCATCACTCTTACCTCATTTAAATTTGTCTGTTGAGAAGGACCTTTATAATAGCGACCCCTTCCCTATTATCCTTTCTCACGATTATGATACGGTTGCAAAAACTTTCACCTACATATTCTTATCGTCGTGCAGACTGGGCCCTTTTCACATAGTTGGCTGTGATAACTGATGCAATGATCAAGACAGAAAGTGTTGATACTGCTGTACAAGAAATCATCAATGTTTTGATTGCTGCTGCTGATTTATCCATGCCAAAAGTTTCAAGTCATTAATTCCAACGTTACAAACCTTGGTGGAATACTGATTGTCAGACAGCGTATAAGAACCAGCGGAAGTTATGGGGAATCTTTCGCAGATATCCCACTACGGAGAATCTCTTGGCGTTCAAAAAGGCAAAAGCAAATGCTCGCAGAGTAAGGCGTCAGAGTCAGGACAATCCTGGATCCGATATGTGTCCTCACTCACTTCATCAACGTCCAGTAAACAATTATGCAAAAAGGTTAAGGCTGCTAACGGGATGTATCGGGAATTTTCCTTCCCTATTTTACAAATCTCGGACTCTGTCTTTTCTTCCCCCGTCGAAATTGCTAACATTCTGGGTGAAACTTTTCATAGTGTATCGAGTGCAGCCTCTTATAATTCTCGTTTTCTCGAAATTAAAAGGCAAGCAGAACGTACCCCGATTAACTTTTCCACTCGTTCCTTCCATATAACTGTGATTTTACGATGACTGAAATAAAAAAGGAACTCTTACAAGCGCACATTACCAGCCCTGGACCGGATGGAATCGCATACACGATGCTTCGTCATCTAGATCCTAACTCTCTAACGAACATTGTTTTTTTGTTCAACAGAGTTTGGAAGGAGCATTGCTTTCCCTCCAGCTGGAGAGAAACCATTATGATTCCAATCCTTAAGCCGGGCAAGGTGGATACATATCCTCTGAGTTACCGTCCCATTGCTATGACGAGCTGCTTCTGTAAGACCTTTGAACTCATGATAAATACTCGTTTGGTGTATGTTTTGGAGAAAGAAAAACTTATTTCTTCTCTGCAGAGTGGATTCCTCAAGGGCCGATCCACTCTGGATAACTTCGTATTCCTAGAGTCCCAACTCAGGGATGCCTTTGTTAGGAGAAACCACTTGGTTTCTCTTTTCTTTGATATAGAAAAAGCATACGACCGAACTTGGCGTTATGGGATTCTCCGTAAATGTATGATTTTGGATTAAGGGAAATCTTCCCATTTTTATTTTTAACTTTTTAGCTGTTCGTTATTTTAATGTACGCATTGGTCACTCATCTTCTCACAAATTCACTCAAGATCAAGGTGTTCCTCAGAGTAGCGTTTGGAGCGTTACCCTTTTTAATATTCATATGAGTAACATACTTCATCAACTTCCACCTTCAGTGCGAGGAATGCTTTATGTTGACGATCTGCAAGTCTCTTGTTAAGGTTCAGATATGCGACTAATTGAGCAACAGCTGCAAACAACTGTCAATAGATTAGTTCAGTGGTGCGATCAGAATGGACACACGATATTTTCTTCCAAGAGCAGCTGTGTCCATTTTTGCAGAAAACGTAACCTACACCCAGATTCTTCTATACATATAGGACATATTCAAATACCTGTCGTCAGTGCGGTGCGCTTCCTCGAAGTAATCTTTGACTGTAAATTGACTTTCCTTCCGCATGTCTTTTACTTGCGGAAGAAATGTGAACGATCCCTCAACATCCTAAAAGTACTATCAAACACCTTATGGGGAGCGGATAGAGTCTCGTTGCTCCGAGTGTACCAAGCACTAATACTTTCACGTTTGGACTATGGTTGTGTAGTTTACGGTTCTGCTCGTGCATCTGTATTCAAAAGACTCGACACAGTACATCACTCTGCTCTGAGAATCTGCTCTGGTGCCTTCAGAACTTCGCCTGTTACCAGCTTGTATGTGGTATGCCATCAACCACCCTTAGAACTAAGGCGGAGGCAATTAGGTACAAATTATTTTATTCGTGCCATGTCTGTTCCTTCTCATCCATTAAAACCCTTTTCTCTTGCCATTGGTCTCACCTGACTCTATGAAGCCCGTTCATTTAACATCAAACCTTTCTCGAAAAGAGCAAAGGCTTTGTTCTAAATGACGCCCACCTTAATAATATAAATATCCAGGAAAATAATATGCTTGCTTTTCCTCCCTGGGACGTCCAAATTTTTAACTATCACAACCCATTTTCAGGCTATGATAAAGCAGGCACTGTTGCTATTTTTTCTCAGCAACTCTTTTCTTACTATCGCAGTAAGTATTCTAAATACATACCAGTCTACGCGGATGGATCGAAGACTGCAGGACATGTTGGGTGTGGTGTTGTTTTCAACAATCTCATTCTTATTTTTTCCTTACACAATTCCATGTCTGTCTTTAGTACAGAATTAACTGCCATTCTTGTCGCACTTCAGCATATAATAGTTTCTAACCACCGTCATTTTTGTGTGTACACTGACAGCATGAGTGCTCTAGAGTCCTTACGGGGGTGCCAGCTCAGGTGTCGTCCACGTCACTTGACCATGGTTCAAAATTACGTGGTCCGTCGCCAAAAGCCCTCGTGTAGCTGAACAGTGCGACGTTAATATTAACTCAACTCAACTCAACTAGAGTCCTTACACTTTTCAACAGAGAATAGACACCCCACTGTGATAGAAATACTCCTTCTTCTGCGAAAACTAGAAAGGAGGGGCTTTTTTTCCCCTGGGTACCTGGATACGTGGGTATACTTGGTAATGGACAGGCTGATACCGCTGCACGATCCATGTCTGATCACATGCAGTGGCCTGTCTGTTGCGAGGATTTGAAAGCTTTTACACAGAACTATATCCATCGTGTATTGCAAGAGACTTGGGATCAACAGATCCTCAACAAATTGCATAGCATTCATCCTTCCACTTCTCATTGGGCAGCACTACCAGTGCGAAGACATGATGTCCGCTTGACTCGACTTCGCATTGGTCATACTCGTTTTACTCATAGGCACCTTCTGTTGGGTGAAAATGCCCCAGAAGTCCCTCGTGCAAAGTCCCATATTCCGTCTATCATAGTTTAATAGATTGTCCCGTTTTTAACCGTCATCGCGTCACCTTCTGTCATACATCTGTTTTAACCTTATCCGACTTGGTGGGGGAGTCTCCCCACCAAAACCGTTTTGCCTTTCTTTTAAAAATTGGATTTTTACATTTATTTGATTTGTATGTTACTTTGTATTTTTAATATATTTTACGTATGTATGTATGTATGCATGCATGCAAAATAATGTGAATATATACTTTTATATATATTTTTTTTCTTTTTCTTTTAACAAGTGTTTGGCGGAGCTTGGTCAAAGTTGGCCCTGGCGCCATTAAACTTAACAATCATCATCATCGTCATCATCATAAGCCAGGACATGCTGGTTAGGCCGGCCCGGGCTCCTGTACTATCTGGCGGTCTCAGACGCAAAACTCAGCTTTTCTCCGGTACTCTCTACATGGCCGCTTCCTCCAAGACCCCACCTCACCAGTCCAAATGTCTTCAAAAGTTCAAAACCCCGCTCCAAGTGCCAGTTTTCCCAGGGAGAAGTCCGTTGTGTCATCATACCAATAGTGAAAACCCATCAGACACATCTTCATTCCACTCAGTCCTGGTCTGCCACAGGACTTCGTGGCAGAAAAATAAAGATAATAAGTTGAACACAAAAAAATCAATAACCGAACATAAAAGAAGCAACAAAATCAAAATATTGAAAGAAATGTAAGAAAATCAAAATAAAAGAACATAATATAAAATGCAAGCCATAATACGGCAGTAAAAAAAAATATCAATTTTTTTACTAGAAATAAAATAAATTTGGATTAATGTTCATTGTCCAATGTTGGTCATGTCTGTGGTCTGGACGTGAAAAGAAGAAAAGGGAAATTTGAATGGCAAGAAAGAGGGCCGAAAAGAGAGAAAGATCACTAGGGTTTTCCGGGTTCGTGAAGCCCATGTTTACCAAAGACAGTAAACCCCTAGGGAAAAGGAAAAGATCACTAGGGCACCTCGGGAGCGTTTACACACTGGCATTTGTAGTTGGGGGGGGATGCTCCTCTATGTCCTTCATGCAGAGTCTCTTAAACTGTTAAACATATTCTAGTAGATTGCCCCGTATTTAATCATTACCGCATTACTTTTTTTGGATCATCTCATTTAACTTTATCTGACTTGGTGGGAGAAAATCCCCACCAAAACCTATTTGCTTTTATTAGAAAAATTGGATTTTTATATTTAATTTGACTTTTTTAAATGTTTTAACTTTATCTTTATTTTTCATCTAATTGTATTTTTCATGTGCATTTTTAACATGGTTTTAATATTTTAACAAACGTGTAGCGCAGTATAGCCAAATTTGACTCTTGCGCCATAAAACCCAACATTCACTCACTCACTTACCTACTAAGCATATAATTTTAGCTTTCAATAGTCTCTAATTACCTTCTACTTTTAAAGTCGTATATTTAAACTTCAAAATACCACCATATGTTCCAAATCCGCTGCGCTGCTTCAAGTTTTAGAGGTTTCAGACATTCTCATATTCCCTGTTGTGGTCAACTGGCGTGCTCTAGATGTGCATCTGTTAGGTATTCTTCCACAGATTGCAGTATAGAGCCAAAGTGTGTTAATTGTTCACAGCCCTATCTATATAATTCTAAATTATACATCGAATGGATAATAGAAAAACAAATCTGAGAAATTAAATTTAACAAAAATATCTCCTATTTAGAAACATGCAAATTAACAAATCCTCAGTTATCTCAAACATATACTCAAGATACTAAACCTACAGCTGTATGCACAACTACTCAAACAGATCCAAATATAATCTGTCCGCCTTTGCAATGTCTGAAACCTATATCTTCTGCGAATCAGATGCCAAGTACATCGTCTTCAATGCCCTCTATTTTCACATCAACTTCATCAACTCAAGCACATCTACTTTCTTCCACATCTTTAGTAATGCTAACTATACCAGGTGAATCTCAGTTAACTAGACCCATTTCAAGTACTACTACAACTAATTCTACCCTGGTAATAGCCTAAGAACCTCTGCTACATCTTTATCAACTGAAACACGCCTATTTCCTAGATCACTTTACCGCACTATGAACTGGAATTCAGCCATCTGTTCCTTTACCAGGGACTGCCGCTACTACATCTAATAGTGAATCTTCTAATACACCTAAAATTCAGGAGAGTTTAGAAAGAGTTCAAATAATAGAAGAAAGCGCACAAAAGAACACACACCCGAAATCGTGAAATGAGGATGACACCTTACAGACGCAAGAAAAGTTTTGTTCTCTTTACATCGAAAGACGAGGATACGATTTTATATGAAGTTGACGATGAGTTAATGGATGATCATATGAGGTTCAGTTTATGAAATGCCTTACTTTACGAAAGCGGATGGGAATATGATTTTCGATATCATGTTTTAAATTTCACCTTAATCGTAAGAATTTTTAAATTTGACATCATTAAATTTGTATGCATAAAATAAAAGCGACTTCAGTGTGAAATTTACTCTTTTTAAAATGATAGTTACACTCTAACCCTTTATCTAGCGCATTTTGGTTTACTGCAGTTTTTTTTTCATGCAATATATTTTTTTTGGATCACTTCATTGAAAATTTTAAGGGATATACATAAACACACACAAAATACTCAACTTTGGGAAATTTAATCCGTTAGAGCTAATTAATTAATTAAAGCTAATCAACTGTAAAATTAATTATATACACTGTCCACTTAAAATAAACAGTCAAATCGTTTTCTAAGGTCTTCAGTAACGTGCAAAAAATAAGGCACTTAAATTTCAACATTAACTATTTTTTCGGGACAAGAATAATAATCTTTGCAATCCACTGAAAACGCAATCTCTGCTATAAAACTATTCGCCTTTCCCTCTAAAATACTCATCATAAAAACCCGTGCTGCCATATATCTTGGAAGACAGGATTTCAAAGAATATTCCTGCTAAGCATTGTCAGAATATTTGTAAAATCAATTATTCTATGTTATTTTAAAGTGAGTGGTAATTATATAAGCACCGTTGGTAGATAAAGGGTTAAATCCGCTTTCAAAATTAAAAAAAAATTGTTTGCAGCAGTTTAGCCAGAATTTTCTCTTGCGCCACAACCTAAGGCTTAAGAAGCAGTCACTCTACTTCTAAGCCACCGGAACCGACAGAAGCACCTATAGTGACAAATAAAAATGGAGCTTTCATAATCGGATGAGATTTTCAAGTTTAAAAGATAAAAATCAGCCTTAAATCAATCGAAATGCGGGCGGGGGGCTTTTTAATAAATCAAATAAAATTGAAACATTTTTTTTTAAAAAAACGATAAGATAACGTGATTTGATATATTTATCAATAAAAATGCATTTATAATTTGGGATTAATTTTTATCATTACCTTGACTTCCTTCTGAATTTTCCCTTTTTCCTAAAAAAATATGGGCAGATTCTTTAGAAATTCCGATTTCTATCCTTATCTAACACTTAATTTTTTTTCAAGAAAATTGAACATAATTTTCAGTTATGAAACGCAGTTCCACTCATAAGCTTTTTAATAACACACACACATAATACGTATTAAATTTTATTTACAGAGTAATATCTTTGAAATTTAAACACAATATGACAATAAACTGATGAGATTTATTACAAAAGATTACAGCTGTACCTTTTTACCAAATCCAGTAGAGTCCTGAAAGCCCGGAACTCGATGACCAATCAGTCCGGATAACTCGGAAACAACCTTTGCGGGTAGAAAAAAAACATTACTGGTTTCCTTAAGAAAAGATAGCCAGCTTAGGCAAAGTCAGTCAGCTACTTAATTTTCATTATAGACAGCTTTATGCCATTATAAGGTTTTTTCTGAGGCGTACTTATCACAGGTAAATTACTGTGCACCATGTATTCATTAATTTTCCTTTTCATGTATTAAATGCTCTTTGCCTCCATTAAGTACATACTTTTCGTTTACTTAATAGTATTCGGATACTTGTTTTCTGTTCTATTCCCAATTCAACAGAATAATACACAATATTTTCTGAGGAAACGCTTGCCCTTTTCTTTTTTTAGTCCTATTCTCAATAATTCTGGTATTTTCTCAAGCTCGGCTATCCTATCGTTCATATTAGGTCGAGTTTTCGGGACTCTACTATTTAATAGCTCACGACGTTCAAACCGTCTATACCCCACATATTTCTTACAAATATCCAATGCAGCTGTTAAAGGTCAAGTGGATGTCTATAGGCTTTCATACAGGAGCTGTGTTGGAGCATGTGCACGCCCTCTACAGGTAAACTGTAATACTCGGCAAAACTTAAATTATTGTTGACAACAACGGACTTGGGTAATATTTACATATATAGGAGAAAAAATGGTATTTGTTTCGTTCCTTAAACTTCAATACATCTATTCAATTTGTTATTCTTAGAACTTTGCAATAAAGTATTGCTTTTCTAAAACAACAAATCACGAAATTTGATTTCTTTGAATTAGATTATACTCCAAAATATAACCTTATATTTCGAAACCCTAGCTATTGAAATAGTGTTTATATGTATTGGGGTCTATAGGAATTATATATTTACATGATGTCATCAAATTGCATAACTAATAACTAATTAGGCTTATAGCAAAGATTTTTTTTCATTCTATCCTTTCTATTTTTTAAACCTCTTTTCCCAAAGTGCCAATTAAAATTCCATACGTCAAAAGAGTACCGATACTTGTGATAATCAAAGACCTGTCCATTACGTAAACTTTCCACAAAGTCAAACAGTTATCTTGATTCAAATCTTTTTTAAATTTAAATTTTCTCTGAGGATCCTGGATGTAGCTTCGATAAGGCAAGCACTGTACGACGCAGTTGACTTTGTTTGCCAATTCGTTTGTCAGAGATGCCGATATCATAATTAAGAGTTGAATTGACAAGTAAAAGAATATAGTAATTATCAAGGACCAATAATAAACCTTAGTCATGCCAGTATCAAATACGATTCTGTAGCCTCCCCAAAATAATCCAGCCATGGTGAAGAAAACTGTGAGAAAAACAGTCTGTGAAAAATGTTCATCTATTCTTCTCATGCATCTCACAATATCTCCGTACACTAAAAGCAAGTTTTTTAGATCTTCAAGAAGGAGATCACCATCGATTCGTTCAAGTACGTGTCGTAAAAGAACACGAATAAAACTGCACGTATGAATGTAGTAAAGAGCAAAAATCGAGATACCACTGAACCTTAATATAGAAGCGTAAGTCAAAAAAATTGCAATAAAATGACTACAGTAATACAAAATGTAACTCGATGAATCTGGGGTAATAATCAGATTCGAACTCATGTATTTTTTTGGCAGGTGACGCAGTATGTGCGCAATAGTCAGGATAACTTGCATCACGTTTAAATATGCGAGGAACAAGTTGGTGTTTACCTTCGAAGTACCATCTGGGACCTTTTTTAATAACTGACCAAGGGTGTCTGTCATTTGAAACATTGCTTGCCGTCTTCTGTACACGGATGAGTAAAATATTATCGTTATTACAGCTCCAAAATTGTAAGTTAAACATTTGGTTATATCTTCATCGTACAAAATCATTAATATGCCTTGTAAAATCATTGCACTCATACCAACATAAAAGGTATATTTGCTACTATTTTGGATGAAAAGAATTAATCGATATTTGATTAAATTTCTTCGATTTGCACTCAAGCCTTTAAGATCCAAAGTTTTTGAATGGCTGAACACATTGATTCCGGTGAATCTGAAAAGAAAGAATATGACTTCGAATGTTTTTAAGAGGGAGCCGTTTGCCGCTGATTTGTCAACAACTTCTTTTACTTGCCATTTTGGATAGATGATACTGTTTTTTGTGTTCTGAATTTTATGATATTTTACAAACATTTTGTGGCTTTTATACTTAAGAATTTATGTACATTAATATTATAATAATGGCAAAGAACCTTTACTCATAAACTACATTTAACTTAACGGAGACGACATATGCATTCACACATTTCTTATTTTATGAACTGTGTTATATATCACACAGTGATAAGTTCAGTAACATGCGTGAAATAGACTGTGCTTTTTCAGCCTTTCTGAAAAGTTTTATTTCCAACCGCATTGAAATGAAATTTTATAAAGAAAGATATAATTTACAAAACACTACACGAAATTTCTTTAAAAAAGCCTTAAGTTGTGTAAAAACCCATCGATTCCGTATAACTGAAAAGAGTTATAATAATTTCTCTCTATATTTGAAATCGATAGAACGATAAATGAATTATTTCCCATAGATTGCTGTTTCGTTCTTTTAAGCATTTTTAGGTAACGGAAAAAATCAATCTTTCTTCTTAAAAAGAAATAATTATGTAAATATGGACACGTGAGTGGATTAGAAAGTTATCAGAAATATAATAATACACTTAATTTCTATAATATCACATACCGTATTGATTATTGTAACATAAATTCCAAGTAAAACAAAAACAGTCTTCTTTGAGAAACATTTTTTCCTTCAGTATAAATTTAGATCATTAACAGTAAATATTGTATGTGTGTATGTACAAAACTCGTGCTAAATTTAAAAGCATTTAATTAACTATTTCCTAGTCATTCTGCCCCCTAAGGCCCCTCAGGGGGCTCACCTGATTGAGGGTGAAGGTGATTACGGGTGTCACAATCCCGAGGTACCATAGTGATATTTTCCTATTTTCCCAAGGGGTTTACTATCTTTGGTAAACACTGGCTTAACGAACCTGGTATACCCTAGTGATCCTTCTCTATTTTCGGCCCTCTTCTTGTCATTCCATTTTTCATTTTTTTTTCTTTTCCTGTCCAGACCACAGTCCTATGTTAAACAATGAACTTTGTTCCAACTTTGTTTTTTTTTCGTAGTAAAAAAATTGATAATTTTTTACTACCGTATTATGGTTTACATTTTGTATTACTTTCTTTTAATTTGATTTTCGTAAATTTCTTTCAATATTTTGATTTTGTTGCTTATTTTGTTTTCGATTATTAGTAGTAGGAATTGATGGCACCTGTATAAAAACGCGAACATTTTCACTTCACCGATATAAAAACGCAAACATTTTCACTTCACCGATTAGAAGCTTCAATAGAAGACGGGAAAACATTTTACCACTACGATAGTAAAAGTTGACTTTGTTACGCGAGCATTTTCACTTCGCCGATTAAAAGCTTCAATAGAAGAAGGGAAAACAATCAACTTACCCCTTTTTCATCCTGTCTTTTACTGAATTCATTCTCACGAACTGAGAAGAAAAACCTTTTGTAGGCAGTTTACTGAATGTTAATCGATGACCTTCACAATTATGACTGGTTCTCGAAACAAGCAAAGTTTTTTTTCCTCGTGGCGTTGACCAAATTGTAAACATACGTTATTCTTTGATCTACTTTTATTGTTCACGCTGAATTTAAATGATGCGATTACTTTTTCTCTTGGTTAGTATTTTAAAATTGAAGGTAATGATTTAAAAACATGTTTTTCTGTTTGCACAGGGGGGTTGTATTATGAAAAGTAGTATGCTACTTAGAAAACTTAAAAGAACGTACATGAATTGCTTTGAAGTACTTTTCATGATAGAGTTTGCCTCGGAAGTTTTCACAGCATCAACAAAATTTTTGGTATCAAAATGCTCAGAAATGTTGAGGCCGTAACATTATTTTTTTTCAAAAAATTGAAAAATGTACAATTTAAGAGTCAAGAGAGCCCTTAAATAACAGAGACTCGGTAGCACAGACGTCAAACAAGCTATAGCACATCTGTGTATCCGAGTCTTTTTTATTCTTTCTCAGTGTTCGAATCTGGTAATACAAGAAAGCTCAAAAACGTAAAATGGATGATATAAACAAAAGTTATGGGACTGCATTATCACACCTATCACAAAATATTCAAATAAATGAAAAATTACTTACGGAAATTTCAGAATCTCTCTTCCACGATGGAATGACTATGATTAAAGTAGGATTTTTATTAGCATTTTCAGAACATCTTATAAAAAGAAATCCCGAGAGAAAAACTTTCATTCTCGAACAGATGTTCAATGTGTTGAGTAAACATTTAACCTTCTAAAGATGGACAGACGTACAAAACATAACTATTTACACCTTGCTATCCTGTGGTTTTTTATCGTTATTCAGCTTGTAGTATTCATAAATTATTTGCAAGTATGCACAACAACAGCGGTAGAAGTGAATATAACTGGAACACAGTGTGTATTTTCAAAGCATATCGATAGGAAAATATTCCTCCATATTTGTTATAAAAACAGAGAAAAAGTATTCGATATTCGTTATTTCTGGTCACCGCAAAATACATCTGAACAGTTAAAACCAAAAACTATTGGCGTACAGTTAACAGCAAAAGAATTTAAAAAGTTTGTGTAATCTGCTAAAAATGATAAAATTACACCACCCGTCAAATTTAATTATCTCGGGGCCTTCCCAAAGTGGGAAAACGAGTTTGGTGCAAAAACTCATATCTGAACAAGTGTACGAAGTTCCCATGAAAAATATTGTGTGGTGTTTCAAATACCCACAAAAATGGTTTCTGAACGAGAAAATTTTTTAATTGGTTTCAGGACTGCCTTCAGAAGCAGAAGAAGAAAATTGCGATTTGATTGTACTGGATGATATGATGAATGATGTAACAAGCGAAATTTCCCAAATGTTTACTATGGGATTGCATCATAAGAAATACAGCATAATACTTATAACACAAAATCTTTTTCCGAGAGTGAAATCTATGAGAAATATCAGCCTTAACGCACATTACATTATTTTATTTCGTAATAATCGAGATGTATCACAAGCTGCGTGTTTTGGTCGACAAGCATTTCCGGGGCGCGGTAAATTTTTCATGGATTCATATAAAAAAGCAACTGAAGAACCATTTAGTTATTTGCTTGTCGATGTTCATCCAAGATCGCCAGAAGTACAACGTCTACGTAAGTCTTTATTTCTCGACCATGGAATGATTAATTGGGTATTTGTTCCAAAAGAAAAATGAATCGAGTTAGCCGACATGATCATTTGCTGCATGTGCTAGCTGAAGCAAGTCCTGCTCAACGAAAAGCGATTTTAAAGAGTGCAACAGATGATCAAATAAAAATTCTTTATGAAATTTGTGCTAATTTATTATCCGTCAACATACCAACAAAAAAGATCAAAAAATTGTGCGGTTACAAAAGAGTGATACGATTATTAGCCAATAGGAGCGTACCTATTTCTCGCAAACATAAGCTGTGTACTACCAATAGACAAGTCGAGGGTTTCCTTCCTTTAATTTTACCAGGTGTTTTGTACCGCGAAATAGGATACTAATCAACTATTAACTCAATATCGAACGGGATTATCGGAATAAGAGGATCGATACACGCAATTTGAATTACTAGCATTTTTGTTAAATTACCACTAACTTTATATATTTACTCTTATAAGCCGATAACCTAGATTTAAATCTCTCCTTCCTTTTTATATCTTACTTTCCAATTGCAGAACACTGCCAAATGATCAGCGAGCCGTTAACCGCCCAAATAACTTGAATCTTCTAACACTTTCAACCTATCGCTTGGCTTAATAGCCTGCTGTTAACTTACAACATTATCCTTAAATACTTTTACTAGTTTGCATATCCCGGTATCTTTTTTAAAGCTGGTTGGAAATATACGCGAATTTCCAGTCTCCAAAGACTCCTAAGAGTATTAGTGATAAAGTGTCGAACATATCGGTCACAACCTCCTCCAAGAAAAACGGGATTCATTCGAAGACCTGAAATTACGTAGCGATATTCTAAAAACCTGAATCTTCTGTCTTTAAGAATTTCCCTAACTAACACTTTAAGATGTTTCTTAAGGGAAAGAAAAAAACCACAGGCTCCGCTTTAAATTGCTTATTAAAGTTTGACGTAGACATTTACATACTTAAAATTCCCTACAGTACACCCAATTCCGGCTACGGACAGAGGGAAAACCAGAGTGGGAAAACCTGGCCGTGTGCTTTACTTAAACTACTTAGACATTGTAACACACTTTCTTGTTTTACAGAAGCCTCACTGCCGTGTATACAATGATCAGAGTCGGCTAGCCTGAAATGAGAACTCTTTTAATATATTTTCGAAATAAAAAAACGTTAACATTAACTCTCACATTTCACACATTTTATAATAAATCTGCCTCCTTAAAACTGCCATACCATGCGTGCTGCGCTTGTTACTGTTATTGTTAGCATTGCCTAACTATGCCGCGTCCCAAGCCACCAGATGTGAATTAAAAATATACATACACGTATACATACAACTTGCAACATATAATTATCATAATTTTCTTCGCCCCTCCATATAATAGCAAAGTATTGAATTGAAAAATATTATACTTCGACGCTCTAGCTACAATATGACTTAAACCTCTATATAAACGTCTCACTCAGCCGAAGCGTTAATTGCTCCGTATGTATATGTACGACTGTCCGAAGTACGACGTTTCTGTGCACTGCTATTCATAAAATCATCCCAAAAAATTTAGAATGCAATAACACAAGACCTTGACAGTGTTCGCAAAGAACTTATTTCGGAGGATTTGCCTATTCCTTTTTCTATCCCACCCCTCAATAAATAACATATGATAGCCTACGTAGAAAACTATGGCATTAGGGAGCGGAGAGCGTAACTTTTAATTGGCAGTTAAAGGATTAATTATAAACCGTACTAACTATCAAGATAAGAGTTAATTTGTAAATCTTTTATGTGACAAGCCCATGGCGTCACTCGTAATTATTAAAATCTTAACTTTCAGCATTGTTAAACTATAAAATATATTTTGCAGTACATTTATAAATGTATAATATCAGTGTAAATGTGTGTTTTATATTTTATGTCGGAATGTATTGTTTTACTTTCAGTAAATTTTTTTAATCTCTTGTTTTCAACTTTTCAATATGCTCGCGCCCCCTTGTAGAGTTATAATGTTCCCCTATGGGGCGCGCCCTCCATTTTGAGAAAATGGCCGAAGTTGGCCCTTGCGCCATTAAAATTAACTTCACTTCACTTCACCAGTTTGAGAAACGCTGATATAACCTGTTGGCAATTTTTATATCCATGTTAAATGTCTTGTTTCAATCATTGCTTCGCTTTCCATTGTTCCATTTTTAACCTTGTCTTACTTGGTGTGGTGTGCCTCGCCAGAATTTGTCTGCTTGTATGTCAAGAATTGGACTTCTATATTAATTTCATATTTTACTTTTGCTACAGGAACTGTGTTCCTGCGAACATTTTAAAAACTTTTTAATATTTAACAATTGTTTGGCACAGTTTGCCCGAATTCCGCTCTTGCTCCATAAAATCCAACACTCATTCGCGCCTCTCGCTGAGTAATTCTTGTTATTGGCTCTCCAGAAAAAGATCATTGGACTCCAATTATTTCTGAAATTTAACAGATTGGCTCATGCGAAGTAAAAAGGGTTTGGCTCTTGCGCCATAAAATCCAACGCACACACACACTTGCTAAGTAAAACACCTACATTCACCCGCTCGATCTTTCAAGATGACCAGTATTTGTGTACAGCAGTTTTCTGTAGGAAAAATCTGCTATTTGCACAGTGGTGACCTGATCATTAGGATGGATGATTGCTCTTTTCAAACGTAGAACAAGTACAGCTTTCTTTCGCAACGAGGTAAGTAATTCTCCTGAATTAAAATCGGTTCAATTTTTATAATGGATAGGATGCAGTAATGATGTGTAATTAGCTTTAAAGAATTCAAACAAATTTCTTAAGAAATTTCCTAGTGTTATCTAGTTTTACATACAAAATATTTAACTTGGAAATACTCGTGTATCACTAATTGCTGTAAAAATGTTAATTGAGTTCTTGTGCTGAAGTTAATTTGCTTTTGCCGATTTACTCATTTGGCAAGATCATTTTTTACTGTCTATAATTTGTTTCGGAAACTATGTGAAGTACTTAACACAATAGAGGGGAGATAATAGCTGGGTCTCTAAAAATATTAAATGTGTTGGGCAGCTTAGCCAGAATTGGCTCAGGCGCCATATAACTCCATAAAAACTCACTAAAACTTCACTGACTCGGATAATAGCTGACAGAGAATGACGTTGACCTTGAATGACTTTTTGCACCGGTGGTGGATGCTTTACCTTTAACTTTAATTTTTATATATGTGCATGCAGGTATGCACATATAGTGTTTATTTATATATATACATTTTTTCATGAGTATTTTTAACATGGTTTTAAATTTTTAACAATTGTTTGGCGCAGTATAGCCAGATTTGGCTCTTGCGCCACAAAACTCTTTACTCACTCACTGCACCGGTGATGGGACTACTAAGCGTTTTGTGAGTATGATTAAAAGGAATAAACTTAAGTCGAATATTAAGATTAATCGCTTCAAGTGCTTCGAATAAAAGCAGTTTAAACATCTTAACTAGGTTGAACTGTAGATCAAATTTTGAATACTGATTAGTTTTTTAATAGTAAATCAACTCCTAGCAAGAGATTCCGTATATTGAACTGCTCTTTTCTAATGTTTTTACTTTTCAGAGTGTACGAATATTTTGAAATTTCTGATGTCAAACAGGCTTGCATAGCTTTGCCTTCATCTATTAAAGACTGGAATTTAATCTCAAAGGTCAGATTTTAGTGTTGTATTTTCAAGGTCTTCAGTAATAAGATTTCAATAACAATTCTTTCTTCCCAAGGAAAAGAACACTACAAATTTCAATTCTTCCTGAAGTTCCTATTTATTGTGAACTGCAAAACAAATGTCAAGCGGATCCAACAACGCCCCCTAGCGGACTGGAGACTCAATCTAATCCTAATCCTGTGTTTGACAGCTGTTTTAGTCATGTAACGAGATACCTATTCCTTTCCGTATTTATTTCTTACAGTGATGTCTGTAAAAAGTAATACTAGCTAGACGTCACTGTTGCCATATGTACTTGTATTTAAAATACAATAAAATCTTGCTTACTAGTCTCTTTAGTCTATTGTTACAACTCTTGGGCTCTAGCTTTAGAATAAGTACCAAGTAGGGGTATGATTTAGAAATAAAGACTCTCGGGATAAATTTAAATTCCAAATTGGACAGCATGAATATTGGAAGTTTTCTGTCTCAAGAATTCTGCTTTTAAAAATAGTATTTACTTGTGCAGAAAATCGCTTGTGTGTTAATGGGACACGAAAAAATACGAAGGAAATGGGTACTTCTACAGGTAGTCTTTGGGATAAGCAATACTCGCTCTATACTGGAATTTTTAGATATTTTATCATGTGCTTTAATATTTTAACAAACGTTAGGGGCAGTTTAATCAGAATCGGCATTTGCTCCATAATCCAAATACTCCATTCCCCCCCCAAAGTATCCTCACATTTGATACACGCATGACTTTCGATATTTTCTGTAGAACACTGAAACTTGCTTATTCTTCCATCTGTATAGTAACGGTACTAAAACTTTCAATACTTGCGACCCAATATTTAATCGGAATTTCCTTCGCCTCCCCCTCTCATACAATAACAATGTTTTGAATTCAATATTTTGACGCTACAATACGATTTTAAACTCTTGAGTGTCACTGGCGTATATATATCTTTCTCAGCCAAAACGTTTCTTGTCCTTGGCGTATATACGTCGTTCCGAATTATGATCTAAACGTGTGGAGCAGTATAGCCAAAATTGGCTCTTGCGCCATTAAACAACACTCACTCACCCGAAATAAGATCTTTTCTGTGCATTGCTATCGATAAAATTATTTCGAAGGCTTTGAAATGCAATAAAAGGACTTTACAGAGTTTGCGAAGAATTTACTTGTTTAAGAGTATTTGTTTATTTATTCCTCCCCCGACTTCCAATGCGCCACATAACACGTCTACGTGTAAAAAGGTCTCATTGGGGAGTGAACTGTAACTTTTAATCAGCTGTTAAGAGATTGGTTATAAGCAGTATAAATTAAAATTATTGTTAACTTTGTATGTAATTTTATGTATGACAAACCATGGAATCGCTGGTATTAATTAAACTTGTTCTTAACTTTGTGTTTTATAATTAATTAAACAATACTTCGTGGTGGGGTACTGATACATTTATAAGTGTATTATATCGGTGTAAATGTGTATTTTTATTGTGTCAAAATAGGTTTTTGTTTGCTCTAAATTTATAATTTTAAAATTTTCTGTTTTGGAATTTTCTGTATGCTCGCGTCGGCCTCCCTAGGGGGAGCGCACCACAGTTCGAGAAACGCCGCGTTAACACAAGAAGTATCCCCTTTTTGTAAGGGATTCTGTTCAATCAAATAAAAGACTGTATGAAAATCTTAACGGTAATTTTGGAGGGAACACTCCCGCCTAAATTTGTTTGCCTTCATTTTAAAATTGCATTTTTATATCCAACTCTAAAGCAATTTTTAGAATTTTAACTAGCATTGTAAATATGCTTTTAATTTTAAGTTTTCGAGGCAGCGTTTCGCCGAAATTCTTTCGTCATTAAAAGTTACACCCACTTAACTGATTTAGAATGTGAAGCAAAGATAAAATTTAACAAGTAAAATGAAAAAATGGACTTTAAGAGTGTTCCGAATTTTTTCCTTATTACTAAAGTATATATATGTAGAAAGAACATTTAAACTTATAAATTCTAGTGCATGACTTTTTTTACTTGAAAGTAATTATAAGATAAACAAAATATTATTAAAAGTGGATAAAGATTCGTTTAATAGTGGAAAATGAGTTTTGTGCATTTTTCCATAGCAACCACATTAGTTACTAAAGACTACAGTACTCTTTTTCAAATTTTTCTGGAGACGGTAACAGTAAAAATTTGTTTTATATTCAGATTGCATTAAGTTGACTCTGTAAGTAAAAAGTCAGCATTATTGAGCCATTATTTTATAGTTTGAAGAAATTTAAACCCTTAATTTTGTAAAATTCTTATGAAATGTGATCACTTTTAAACACTTTTCAGCCATTTTAAGCGATTTGTTTCTTGCATTATTGTAAACAAAAGTTAGAATGGATTTGAAAATCTATTCCCTTGTTAATTTTAATTTTTCTAGAAAAAATCGACAGTTTTTTAAATAGTAACTAGCTATTTTAAAAAAAAATGAATTTAGGGCTGAGATCTCTCTAGCTAACTTCTATAGAACATGCGTTGGGAGTATATGCAAAAAATGTCAGGGCTCTATGATGAACAGTAAAAGACCTTGAGATTGGATAACATTTGTACCTGCAAAATAGAAAGTGAGAAAAACGCATTTAAAGCTTATTTCGCTCTTAAACCTCTAATTTTGTGTTATTTCTAGTGTGCATGTTGTATATTAAAACACTACACATTACAAATAACTGAAAGCATTTTTTCAATTCAAAATATATTTTTGCATAATATTGGTAGCATTTGTTGCGACGACAGTTTCTTTAGCTTAGTTTTAACATAATATGTTCAAAAGTATTGAAACGCAACATTTATGTCCAAAATAAGACTAATTTAAGCTAAAAATAGCCAGGTTTGTTCATAAAATTGAATTGCTTTTCAGTTTTAAATCTAACTTTTAGTTGTATTACTTTACAATACTAAAATATAGTACTACAATATGTTTACTATAATGTAGTTTCGTACATCAAGGATATATTCAGTTTTATCCCCCGGCTACACTTGAATTCAAAATACTTTTATTCGATGAAGTCTAATTACAGTATCGGCTGATTTTTAGGTACGTTACTTTCTACAGTATTCCATCTCATCGAAATATTCTTCACAGCAACCTGAGAATGTTTGGGCCATAGCATTTTCTCAACGGAAAAAATGAATGATAAATCCAAGTTATAAACTATTTTTTTAAGGAAAAAAATAACCTTTAAGTCAATTTTAATTAAGAATCCAAAAAAAAAATCGAAACCATAATTACGCAAAAATGATTTAAGGTATCCGAACACGTTAGGAGCACTTTTTAACAAAATAACATTTAAACATTATAAAGGCTTTTTAGGACTCGATACCAATAAATACTAATATTTAACTAACAATGTTTACAATAATTTGCCTAAATTTCACAGAAATCCCAATTATAAGTGAAACTTTAGCAACATTTTTTTAAAACTTCAAAGCAATTAAAGAAAAAAGTAATAAACTTATGTTAGTCAAAGTATTACCAAAACAATCTAGATGCATTTATCTAGAGAATGTACTAAAATTATAATGTTTTACTAAATTTGAAAATTTAAAAGTTGATTGAGTAAACATAAGAAAAAAATCACATTCTTTATGAGACCATTATTTAAATAACAATCCCTAACTCAAAATATATTCATACAATAAGCAATATTTTAGTATATTCTCTAAACAAATAGCATAAATATCAGGTTAAAAAAGTTTTATAGAAATAAATTTGTAATATTTCGATTAATCGGACTCGCCATGATAGATTTCGAGTAATTTAAATGTTCACTTCCGGTTTTTCTAACTTAATAAAATTGATTGTAGATTGGCCTCTAGGTAGAGTAGAAACAAGATAAAATATGTTTTGTAAAGACAAAAGATGGCTCTATTCACTAAAAGAGAACAAAAATATCTGTCTTGACCGAATTTCGTCATTTTCAACGTGTTCGGATACCTTAAGAGTAATGAAAATTGGAATTGATAAACATTTAGCACTTAAAGAGTTGATCCCGTGCTCAAATATTTTTAATTCAACTTAAAAGTGGGAAAAATGCTTTAAAATCAAACCAAAACCGTAACTCGGAAAACTTACAGTATATTAAACAAATTTGCTAACAGATCTGAAATTTGGTGACGGGCTTCTCTATAACATTAGCCACAAGAAAATGCAAAAAACAACTTCGGTAATGATTTTTAAAACTTTAAGGCTACACAATACCCTACAAATTTCATTAGTCTTCTGTTTATTTAGTCACTAGTATAACGAGTGAACGCGAAAGTAATTTAAGTATTTGCTGTACAACCACACAATATCTGCACTTTCATTCGGTAAAATTTTAAGATTCATCACAACTTAAGTTTGGTAATGACACCTTTAGAGACTTCTACTATTCAAATGATGTATGGTGTTAAAAAGGAAAAAAAATTGTCAATTTGGGTCTCAATAATCGAAGAACTTGTTAAATTAGAAGGAAATGTGTGATGCTGTGTGATGATTTGCTTAATGATAAAATTAAAATGTAATACAATGTATTACTAAGTCTAAAAGTTTACAGAAAGATATGGGTCCAGAATTTTCCCATTGCGATACACAATGCTCTTCTCCGGGTAAATGAAAGATTCCTACATAAGCGAAATCAAAATACTTTAAGTGGCAAAATACTCGAATATATTCTTCCTATAATCTAAACTTGGAGTAATAATCGACGCAGTTTAGCAAAAATGGCTATTGTGTCATAAACCCACACACGGGACTTGGGACCTTAGAACTATTTTTTCTATACATCCGTAGGTACAAAGATTTCTATTAAATGAACAAGCCTAAAATTTTTTTTCTCATTTGGCTTCGAATAGTTCCAACTTTTCATCATACTGGTTTTAAAGTTTTAACCCGGGAGTGGGTGCGTGGTACACATAGTCAACGTAGGATCATGAAATCGTTAATTCTGGAAAAACTGTTTATTCCTTTCCAATGACCTTGACTGTATCCTCCTATATGACAGTCTTAAAGGGAACTAAATTGTATTTGTGAAAAAAATTCACCACTCCCCCCCCAAAAAAAAGGATATATGTAACTATCTTTAAGTACTTTGACTGAGTTTCCCGCAAGACCACATTAAAATGTCTCTTCATAAACCTAGGGAATTAGCACCGATAGAATACACAACGGATGAGGAAGATATGATCTTTTACGACATAGAAGAGGTAGAATCAACTAAGTCTATTCTTAGAAGATTATCGGAAGAATATTGGCAAAATGAGGATTAGGAAACGTGAACAACATTCATACACGTTGAAATTAAAAAAAGCTTTGTATGTACCAATTACTTGTCTGACTTAGTGGAGAAAGACCCACCAAAATGTATTAACTTTTTAATGTAAGTTTTAAAACTTTTTATACTGTGAGATTTTACTGTTTTAATCATAAAATGTTTTTATAAAACTCTTGACAAATTTTAAGCTTTGAATGTATAAAAAGTTGTTTGGCGCAAAATTGGCTCTTTCCCCCAAAAAATCAACACTCACTCACTCGCACTTTCTAAAATATTTTCTATGAGTATACATTACCCCCTGTTCGCCGAGAGGTTTTGATTGCTGTGTTCGACTTGTTACGGTTTATAAATGTAAATGAGCAAATATAAAAAAAAAATGGGTTTCTGTGATCACCATTGGAGGAAGTTGAAACTGATCAAGCAAGGGAAGAACCTGCTGAAATGTATATTTATCATGATAGCGAAAGTAAATTTGAGAAAAGTGATTTAACATGAAACATTTCAGTTGAAAGGAAAATTTTCAAATTTGTGCTACCTAAAGAACTTCAACAAGAAAAATATAAAGCCATAAATGTACCATAAAACACACTTCCCTTCCTGTCCAAAAGACACAAGCAAAAAAAAAAAAAGTTCAACATGCTATTTGTTGATTATCAAAGGACAATAAAATTACATTAACTTGAACAAAATGAGTTTTGCTGGAAAATAAAACACTATTGTAATGTTAGTGGAAAGTGTCTATGATTTGTGTCCTTTATTAAAGTCGCACGCATTTAAAACTTGATTTAGTTTGATATTTTTCCTCAAATTGAAAATTCCTGAAAGTAGGTAAGTATACTTTCTTATTTAAATTATTCACTGGAATTACTAATTTTATCGTGGCGTCCAACAAAAATAATTATAAAGGATTAGGGTGACTCGCGCGCGCGTCACCCCTCGCAACCTTTAAGGTTAGTATCGAGTGTGAGCCAGCTCCCGGGTTAAAATAATTGTTTGGCACAGTTTAGGAAAATTGGTTCTTGCGCCATAAAGTCATACTCACTCACTTGCGCCATGAACCCCAAAACTCACTCGCATTTATCAAACTGGATTTTTAAAAAAATTCCGAATGTTTTGAAAAGCGTGTTAATTTTCAAACGGGATGTATTAAAAAAAAACTAAAGTTATAATTTAGGCAAGTATTATTCCGGAAATGAACTTTTTTACAAAAATTTGGTTTATGTTTGATCCGCCTTCATGTAAACACACTATTTAAAAAGAATACAATGAAATGTTTTGGAAGTACTTGAAACATTTAAAAAAACAAGAGCCATGGGAGGTACGGACCTGGTATTTCCACCTTGAGGCGTGATTCTAGAAAGTGGACCCATAACTTGGGTGTCTACTTAGTCACTTAATCTTGTATACAACCTACGAAATACCCTACGAGTGTTTTTGTTATTAAGTACAACTTAGCAGTCGCTTTATACTGAAGGTAATTCATCAGTTTCGAAAATTATAAATAAAATGGGAGAAAGTATGTTTCGAAATAATTATCCTCTGTATCTTAACAGAGCTCGGAAATTTAAATCTTCAATGCATTTATTTTCGATTAATATTGTTCTCATACCTTTCCTATAAAGTATTACACTAATTAAGATAAATCTGAAATTTAAATTTCCTTTGAATAGATATTGCTCTAAAATATACTCTTATATTTTTTAAAAACATATCAATGAAAATTATATTTATACTAGAGGACCCGACCGACGTTGTCCTATACACACATCTTAAATTCAAAAATTCCAAATTTTTATGAATAAGCTTTAACAATCTGGACCGTTTTGAGTAAAATTTGTATTAAAAAGTTATTACAATGTCTAACGTCATTACATGTACGGTTATCACAATTCAATCAATCGATAGCGTGTGAGTATGTGTATACTATGAGCGAAGTTAAATGGAAAGGCTGTGTGAATAAAAACTTAATCTTGTTTTAATTAAGAGTGAAAAAGTTGAGACTCAAATTATTTTATAACAGGTATATTTATTAAATTGTACATAAACTTAATTTATACTAAAGCCATTCTATGTACACTATTTTTGGTTAATCCTTGAGGGGTATAAACAAATAAATTCGATGGTTTTCCAACTCTGGAACACGCAACATATAATTAGCCGTGAGAAAAACAAGGATTTTTTTTAAATTTAAGCTACAAATCTTCATTGTTTGACCTTGTGACTTATTAATAATCATAGCAAATGCCAAGCGAATTGGAAATTGTAAGCATTTAAATGGTATAGGTGAATCTGAAGGAATCATTGGGATCCGAGGTAGAAGTACAACTTCACCTTGAAATTTTCCAATTAAAATAGGGGCTTCAAGAATGTTGCCCATGATTTTTTTTATGACTATTCGCATGCCTTTACACAATTTCGGTGCATTTAAATTTCGAAGCAAAATTATGGACGAGCCAATCTTCAATCGCAAATTATGTGGTGGCATTCCCGGTAAATCCAGTGAATTTAAAAAGATATTAATTAAAAACACTAAAAAGCGTGCATCGCGTCTGCATTTTTTTTTCGTAACAATAAATACCCTGTTTGGCCAGTTTAGCTGGAAATCAATTTTCGACGCCAAATTAAGTCTTTTTCAATTCCTACTATTAGCTCACGATATCTATACATATTTTATTTGTTTATTTATTTATCTTGGTGGAATTTTCAATCGTCAATAAAATACATTTTAAAGCACTCAGTTGAGCTGAAATGTAATGTACATGATTATTTTGGATGACAATACAATAATTTAATTATAATTAATAAAAATTAATTGATTAAAACTAATTATTTCAAAAATTGCAAATACAGCCACGTTGGTGACTTAGCGACCCTTTTGGCGACTTATGTCAAAATTGGAAAAGGTTTTTTTCTCACGTGTGAAAGCATTCAGTTGAAAGGAAGTTTTATATACACGATTGTTTTGGATGACAATACGATACTTTAATGATAAATAATAAAAATTAATTACCACTTAATGTTGTGATTCTGTCATATGTATGAACAAATTTATGTTAATTGTAACTATTTAATAAAAAGTAGCTAAAATGAATTTTTTCTTTGATTTAAGTAGGAATTGATTTAAATTTTTTTTTCGTTATTACTTGTTTATAATAATAGCGTTGTTAGAACAATGCAGGTGAATGTTGAGTTGTATTTTTTTAATGTTTTTAATTAATATCTTTTTAATTAATTGCGATATCGGACCGAATTGTCTAAACCATGCTCGAATTTACTTGAACCCACACAAAAAATTTCATCGAAATCGGTCCAGCCGTTTAGTAGGAGTTTAGTGACATGCACTCGCACAGAAGATTTTTATATATAAAGATATATATTAGTCTTAAGTAATTATGCAATTTGATGATACATAATGTGTATATAGATATAACTAATTAGGTTCATCGCAGGTTAATTAATTTGTTTGTTCTTTAAATTTTTTTTCAAACATTTTTTCCCAAAGTACCAATTAAAATTCCGTACGTCAAAAGCGTTCCGATGCTTGTAATAATCAAAAATCTGTCCATTACGTAAACTTTCCATAAAGTCAAAGAGTTTTCTTGACTCAAATCCTTTTTAAATTTAAACTTTCTTTGAGGATCCTGGATGGAACTTCGATGAGGCAAGCACTGCATGACGCATTTGACTTTGCTTGTCAATTCGTTTGTCATAGATGCCGATATCATTATTAAGAGTTGATTGGACAAGTTAAATAATTGCGGCATTAGCAAAGAAAGGAAATAAATCTCAGTCATATCAGAATAGAATGCGATTCTGTAACCACCCCAAAACAATCCAGCCATATTAAAGAAAACTGCAAGAAATACAGGCAACGAAAAATGTTCATCTGCATTTTTCATGCATTTCACGATATCTCCGTAAGTTAAAAATAATTTTTCTACATCTTCAGGACAAAAATCAACGTCTATTCGTTCAAGTATATATTTTAAAAGAACTCTAATAAAATAGCAATTGAGGACGTAGTAAAGAGAAAAGATCAAAAGAACAACGAACCATAATAAAGAACCGAAGTTAAAAAAAATTTCAAGAAACTCATTACAGTTGTGCATCATGGGATGCGATGAATCGGGAAGAAAACCCAGGTTTGAATTTATGTAGCTTTCTGACACATAACGCAAAATGTGCGTAATTGTCAAAATAATTTGCATCGCGATTAAATATGTTATAAACAAGTAGGTGTTCTTCTTAGAATCACCGTCTGTGGCTTTTTTAATAACAGACTAAGGGCATCTGTCATCTGCAACATTGCTTGTCGTCTTTTGTAAACCGATGCGTAAAATAATACGGTTAGCAGGGCTGCAAAACTGTGAGTCAAACACCTGGTTTTATCTTCCTTGTAGAAAATCATTGTTATACCTAATAAAATCTTTGTACTCTTCCCGACGTAAATGGTATATTTGCAACCATTTTGAATGAAAGCCATTAATCCGGATTTGAGGTATTTGCCTACATTTACATTACAGCTTTCGCGATCCACAATTTGCGAATGGTTTAACACTTTAATTCCGGTTAAACGGAAAAGACAAAATATCACTTTGAATATTTTTAAAAAGGAATCATTTATGTTTGCCGCTGATTTGCCAACAACTTCTTTTATTTCCATTTCGGAGAGATAGTACTGTTTTCTTTGTTCATCTGAATTCGATGACTTTTATTTATTGCTTTCACAAACATTTCGTGGTCTCTTCAGTCTAGAATTTGTGAACTTTATAATCTGAGTAAATGTTTTATTCACAATTAGCATAAGCTAAATTTAACTTTAATAAATGTTTATTTAGTGTCCGAGATTTCAAAATTATTCAGGTATATATCGCTCAATAATACGTACGTTAACAAGCGAGAGATGATAGTGCTTTTTAGCCTCTGAAAAATTTGCTCTGGACAGCAAGGAAAAGAAATTTAAAATGACTTCATTTGCTAAGTACAGCGCGAAATTTCTCTTTCAGAGAGCATTCAGTTTAACATTATACGGTATAAAAGCCCGTCGTTTCTGTATGATTGGGAACATGTAATAGTTTCTCTCAATACTTTAAATCAATTTATTGATCAATGAATCTTGTGCTATACTGCTGTTCTGTCTTTTCAAAGCATAACGGAGCAAAATAATCTTCTTAAGATCTAATGAATTATAAAATATGGATACAATAAGCAATGCAATTCATACATATAATTTTCTATAATATGAATCATATTGATTTCTACAAAAAGGAAAATAACTTTTCTTTGATTTAGTTAAAAAAATGCCTATATTGAGAAACTGATTATTTAAATTTAAATCGTAAGCATGAGTTGTGCACACACACAATATTTACGGTTAAATTCGGTAGCCTTTATAACGTGCCCATATTGCCTAGTTCAGGGATGGCGAACGTTTATGGATCAACGTGACATTTTTTCTAAAGAAGTGTTTAATGAGGTATAGACGTGCCGTCAAATAATTTTGACGAGACTATTGGTAAAATAATAAAACTAAATATACTAAAACAACAGAAAACTCTATTTACTACGAAAAATATCTTTTGCACTGTGTAGTTATAAATGTTTTACTTATACGTGTAATTCAAATTAAGGGGTCACAGGGGGTGTTAAAAATGTTTCGAGAGCACAAAATACAAACAATTTTCGACTAGAAATAATTCTTTGGGGTTAAAATGAAATAATTTGATTCTTTTACACATTTCTTATAAAGGAATAAAGTTTCAAAAAAGTATAAAATATCTAAAATATAATCATAATTTTAAAAATAATAAGCACATAAATATAAGAAAATTTTTTGTAATAAACAAATAGTAAGTTTTACGACGCGCATGATATTTTCTGCAATAATAATTCTAATTACTAGCAATAAGTTGATTTATAAAGTCAAATATATCCTTATTACATGCTGGCCTATCTTATATAAATAGAATAAAAATAATATTTTTAAAAATAAAAAAGTATATTTTTAAAAAAATTTTAAAAAATTCAATTTTTGTTGAAGTATTTCAAAAAATTAAAAATTTATAATACTATAAATAGCTACGATTTGAAGATTATGATAGAATTTATAAATCTGTAAAGTTTTATACATCAAAGTATGATAGTTTTTGAAGCGCAATACGCGTAATTGAAAAAAAACAATCTGAGAAAAAGGCTTTAAAGTTTTAAATTGAATTTTAGAAAATAAATCTTAAAACTTACATGCTAAAATGCTCCAGGATCATAAGATATACCTTCCTGTTCCTGAAACAGCTCAGTTTCTTTACTCTTTTTAATTGTCTTGGCTTTGCGAGTTTCAAAAGATGATGCTAAGCGCCTCTGTCTTGACGTAAAGATTCGACGATTGTCACGTTCAGCCAGGGGGACACACAAACATTTCTGTTACTTTTTAAGCCAAATTTCTCTAAAATAGTAATAAGTATTTATTTCCATCATTAAAAACGCTGGTTGCTAGATTTGCAGCAATCTCTGCAATCTGAAGACTAGAACCAATCGTCTTAGGACAAAACTTCCAAATTAATGAATTTAAACTTTCATTGGGATTCTGTGTCTTACCTCCTAAACATTTCTTAAGGAGTGCCGGATGAGATAAGTCTGCAAATACAGGCTTAATTACATCTCGAACAGCTTTAACAACTGAGGGGTTGTGTTTATAATTTTGTAAATTATTATTAATTGCGGCATTATACACTGCTGGACAATTGCTAAGGACGGATAACACTATCATCCATAGCAACCACAAAATGAAAGGGAAGCAAAGTGTGGAAAATTAGAATAAGTGCGGAATATTAGTAAAAGTATGAGTATGCAAATTTTTTTTTTTTCCACGTCTGTTCATCACATGATAGCGTTCATAAGAGCTTTAAAGGTTTTGACGCTTGTGGACAGTTGTTGTTTCAAGTCAAAGTTTTACAGGAAAGATTGAATAGACGAACTTAAAATTTTTGGCATGTCTTCCCGACATCACATAGATGATTTTATGCGTGGCCGAATTATTGGAAAGATCGAAGAAGGGCGAAAAATAACAGATGTTTCCAGGGAGTTCGACATCGCTCACAGCGTTGTTTCACGGCTGTGGAAGTCATTTAAAACTACTGGAAAGTGTAGTAGACGGCACGGGGATGGTCGTGTTAGAAGTACGACGCCTGCAGAAGACAGATATATCGTCCTATCAGCAAAAGGAAAAGGCGCACTACAGCTCAGCAGGTGGCAAATCAGTTTCTTGCTGCCTCAGGAAAGCAGATCTCCCGAAAAACTGTTGCCAGACGTTTGAGGGGAGGAGGACTATACGCACGCAGACCTGTTGTGTGTTTCCCATTGACCAGACAGCACCGTGCTGCCCGTTTGCAAAGGTGTCGTGGGCATCACAATTGGATTGAACCGGACTGGGCATGCGTACTATTCTCAGATGAGAATAGGTTCAGTCTGTCATCGGATTGTAGACGCCAACATGATCTGGCGCGAGAGTGGTACTGCTTATCGTCCAGAAAATACCCAGGAAAAGGACCGATATCCGACATACAGTATCATGGTGTGGGCCGGCATCATGATCAATCGCCGCACGCGCCTACATGTGGTTGCGAATGAGACCATGACGGGCCAACGATACATTGATGAAGTTCTACTTCCTCATGTTCGTCTTTTCCGTTGTGCTTTCCGTGATAAATTTGTTTTTATGGACGACAACGCAACATGTCATCGAACACTCGCTGTTCAGGATTGTCTAACATGACAGCGAGGGTATTCAACGTCTCTTATGGCCAGCGTTCTCCAGATCTAAACCCCATGAAAATGTGTGGGATGTTTTGGGGAGGTAAGTTGCTGGTCAAAACTATCCTCCGACAAACAAGAACATCCTCATCCGTGCACTCACAGAGGAATGGGATAAATTGCCTCAACAGCTGCTGGATAATGTTGTGTAAGTATGGTACGACGTGTGGAATGTTGCATCACACTCCACGGTGGTCATATCCCGTACTGATACCTTCTTTAAGGTGCCTGCTGACTTTTAGATGCATTGTTCCATTTCTCCGTACGCAGATCAAATGAACATTTTTTTTTTCTTTCAGATGTTTCACAGCTTTTGTACTTTCCAGAACAATAAATATTCTTTATTCTAATGTCTGAACAGTGTGGCAACCATATTTTATCCTACTGGGCCTCATGTCTCGCTTAATGTTATGCTACATAGCAATTTGTGATCCGTCCTTAGCAATTGTCCAGCAGTGTACTTACACCATGTATTTGGATTTGTAGGACAAAACCAGTGCATCGGTTCATCATCAGTGCTGCAAGAATGACCCCAAACAGCCCAAATGGCTTTCCGCATTTCAAAATACACTAGTAGACTTGCATCGAATAGCATTACCATAGTAATGCGCAAGTTCATCGATTAAACTATCAGTTAACCTACCTTTACCGCCTATAGTTTTACCATCAGATAATTTCTTTTACTATATACTAATTTAAGGTCTTGTCCCCATTCTCTTTTGCACATGGCCTACGCATTTTATTTTCTGAATAAGATGGTTATCGCCGTATGGCTTATTTTCAGAAAGGGCATTGAATGTTTTTGTGTCGCCATCTCCTATGTAGTTCGAATATTTCAGGTTGTGAAGCTTTTCTGAAGTCGATTAAAAATCCTCAGCATCCCGTCAACCTCCATCTTACCAGCAGAGCCAGAATAATTTTTCTACATGAAATCTTATGCGCTCTTTGCCATTTATTGCGCTTGATACCAAACTTTAAGTTTTTATATCTGCCACATCCTTTGCAAAATGACATGGGACAACACTTATCCAAAACCTTACCTGTTTCGGCCCCTATTACAGTACATACTCCAATCAACGATGAATGTCCTCTCGTCTTCCAGGTATCATCACCACTTACCGTTAAAAGGTTATCAGGTGACGAAGAATTTATATATTGATATTAGTGTAACTTCTGTCGTTGCAGATTGGATGACAAATACCTTTATATTAGAATTTTAAGATGTTGATAGAATTTTTAAGATGTTGATATATTTTTGTAGAGTACATGCTGAATTCGAATAATCTGCCAAACGGTTTCTAAGCAATTATTTTTGCTGTGGTTCACTCTTTTGACAGAAAAGTTTGTGATTTGTTTCAAAATACAGTTTCACTGACGATGTTCTGCATACCACTGTTCCAGAATATAAACACACATCGCTTTGTTGTGTTTACAAATAATGCCACGTCTCTCGGACCACCAAATGGGAATTTCCCCCGTTACACTTTCCATCTTATATTTTTTTTGTTCTTATACTGAATTAGTCATGTTAAATAATCACTTAATCATGTTAATGTTCCTAATGGGCATCATTAGGGAACAGCCTTTGCTCTTTCTGAAAACGCTTTTTGAAAGGAGCATTGCTTTCCTCCAGATGAGAGAAACCATTATGATTCCAATCCGTAAGGCGGGCAAGGTGACAACAGATCCTCTGAGTTACCGTCCCATTGCTCTGACGAGCTGCTTCTGCAAGACCTTTGAACGCATGATAAATACTCATTTAATATATGTTTTGGAGAAAGGAAAGGGTTTTTCTCCTCTTCAGAGTGGATTCCGCAACGGCCGATCCACTCTTGATAACTTTGTATTCTTAGAATCCCAAATCAGGGATGCCTTTGTCAGGAGAAACCATTTGGTTTCTCTTTTCTTTGACATAGAGGAAGCTTGCGACCGAACATAGCGTTATGGGATTCTCCGTAATATGCATGATTTTGGCTTAAGGGAAAATCTTCCCATTTTTATTTTTAACTTTTTCACTGTTCTTTATTTTCATGTACGCATTGGTCACTCATCTTCTCATAAATTCATGCAAGATCAAGGTGTTCCTCAGGGTAGCGTTTTGAGCGTTACCCTTTTTAATATTCATATAAGTAGCATACTTCATCACCTCCCACCATCAGTGCAAAGATTGCTTTTCGTTGACGATCTACAAGTCTCTTGTCAAAATTCCGATATGCGACTAATTGAGAGACAGCTGCAAACAACTGTCAATCGATTAGTTAAGTGGTGCGATCAGAATGGTCACACAATCTCTCATTCCAAGAGCAGCTGTGATCATTTTTGCAGGAAGCGTAACCTACACCCAGATCCTCTTATACATATAGGAAATGTGCAATTACCTGTAGGTAGTGAGGTGCGCTTCCTCGGAGTAATCTTTGACTGTAAATTGATTTTCCTTCCGCATGTCCTTTACTTGCGGAAGAAGTGTGAACGATCCCTCAACATCTTAAAAGTACTATCAAACACCGCGTATGGTGAGCCGATAGAGTCTCGTTACTCCGAATATATCAAGCACTAATCCTTTCACGTTTGGACTATGGTTGTATAGTGTACGGTTCTGCTCGTGCATCTGTGTTAAAACGACTGGACACAATACATCATTCTGCTCTGAGAATCTGCTCTGGTGCCTTCAGAACTTCGCCTGTTACCAACTTGTATGTGGTATGCCATCAACCACCTTTAGAACTAAGGCGGAGGCAATTAATTGCAAATTATTTTATTCTTGCCATGTCTGTTCCTTCTCATCCATTAAAACCCTTTTCTCTTGCCATTGGTCTCACCCGACTCTATGAAGCCAGTTCATTTAAAATCAAACCTTTTTCAGAAAGAGCAAAGTCTGTTCTAAATGACGCCGGCTTAAATAACATAAATATCCAGGAAAATAATATCCTTGCTTTTCCACCCTGGGACATCCACATTTTTAACTATAACAACCCCTTTTCAGGCTATGACAAAGCAGGTATTGCTGCTTTTATTTATCAGCAGCTATTTTCTTACCATCGCAGTAAGTATTCTAAATACATACCAGTCTACACGGACGGATCGAAGATTGCAGGACATATTGGGTGTGGTGTTGTTTTTAACAATACCATTCTAAGTTTTAGCTTACATAATTCCATGTCTGTCTTTAGTGCTGGATTGACTGCCATTCTTGTCGCGCTTCAACATATATTAATTTTCAACCACCGTCACTTTTGTGTGTACACTGACAGCATGAGTGCTCTAGAGTTTTTACACTTTTAAACAGAACATAGACAAACCCACTGTGACAGAAATACTTCTTCTGCGAAAATTAGAAAGGAAGAGTTTTGATATAATTTTTTCCTGGGTACCTAGACACGTGGGTATATTTGGTAAATGAACAGGCTGATAACGCTGCACGATCCATGTCTGATCCCATGCAGCAACCTGTCTGTTACCAGGAATTAAAAACGTCCATACAGCACTATATCTATCATATATTGCAAGAGACTTGGGATCACAGATCCTCAACAAACTGAATAGCATTCATCCTTCCTCTTCTCTCATTGGGCAGCACTACCAGTGCGAATACATGATGTCCGCTTGACTCGACTTCGGCATTGGTCCTACTAGTTTTACGCACAGGCACCTTTTTGGGGTAAAATGCCCTGAAGGTCCTTCCTGTAAAGTCCCATATTCTCTGTTTATCACATTTTAATAAATTGTCCTGTTTTTAACCATCATCGTATCACCTTCTTTCAGGCATCTGTTTTAAACTTATCAGACTTGGTGGGGGAATCTCCCCACCAAAGTCTATTTGCCTTCCTTTTAAAATTGGATTTTTATATTTGTTTTAAATTGTGTGTTTCTTTGGATTTTTACTATATTATATGTATATATGCATGCATGCATGCATACATGTGTACATATACTTTATACATATATATTTTTAAAAATATGACTTTTCTTTAATAAGTGTTTGGCAGCTTGGTTCATGAGGCCTTCACGCTCATGAGTGTCATTTCCTTCTCCCCATAAACACGGGATTTGGGGAAATGAACGGGCTTTCATAAAGTCGAATGAGACCAATGGCAAAAGAAAATTTAAATTTTAAAATATGACATTTTGTATTGCTTAATTGCCTTTTAGATCAAATATGGTTGATTGTGTTGCTTTATTTGCTTCGCAACACCTTGGTTTTCCGACCCGCCTTGTTTGTGAGGCGTCTCATGGAGAGAAAATGGTGTCCTGGGATCCTTTGGCTCACGCTTCGCTGTAGGGAGGCAGGAGTGAGCCCAATCCCAATCCCTAGTGATACTTTTCTTTTTGCCCCTGGAAGGGTTTACTGTGTTTGGTTAACACGGATTCAGAACCCGGGGAACCCTAGTGGATCTTTCCCTATTTTCGGCCCTCCTGCTGTAGCATTAAATTTCACTTTTCTTCAGGTCCCTGTCCGACTGACCTGATATTTATAGACCGGCAATTATACTTATTTGAATTGGTTTTTTTTATTGAGAAAACTTGAACTTTTTACGAACATAATATGGTTCCATTTTGTATTACGTTATTTAAATTTGATTTTATAAATTTCTTTTAATATTTTGATTTTTGTTGAAACTTCATGATTTGTTACTTGTCCACAAACAAAAAATTTCTGGGCACCGAAATCTATTAAAACTTGATCTGGTGAAGTCCTGTGGCAGACCAGGAGTTACAAAATCGTTTTTGTTGGATAAAACCTTTTTTTCCATTGGTATGATGAAAACAACAGACTGCTCCTGAAAACGGGAGGTGTCATCTCCGCCCTTTTGTGTTCTCGGAAATCTTGGGGAAGGACCATCTAAAGGTGCCCAGGTCAGAAAAGCTGAGTTTTAGGGTTCAGGCTGCCAGATTTGGCAGGATCCCGAGCGCCTAACCAGCATGTCCTCGCCCCTATCAGCTGGTTATTTATAACTGTAAATCTGTCTTGTACATTCCAGGTGGTCCTCTGCGCTGTTTTTGCCAGCGAGGTTTCGACCGGCACTACTGGCTGTGGTATTGGTACTTGCTCCAGATGTGCATCGGTGGACTGGTCCTACAGATTGCAATCAGGAGCCAAGGTTCTCCTCCTCCCATCCTAAAATCCAAATTATACCCAAAATGGAAAATTAAAAAAAAAATTCAAAAATCAAAACTAATAAAAATTTATCCCATTAGAACCCATGAACTAATAGTTCCACAACAATCGCAAACATTGGATTCTCAGTTTGCTAAATGCTCCCGCTTTTTACAATTTCACATTACTAAAACAGACGAAAAAATCAAAAAATTATGTCCACCTTGCTTGTCCTGAAACGCTCATCGGAATAGTGGCTAGTACTCGCCCTCAATGCCTATTAAAAAATCATTGCGTTCTGGTGAAGTACATCTGAAACTACATCTGCAATTACCAACAACAAAGAAATTTCGTCTTTGTTAAAAATCATTTCCTACTACTTGACTAAACTACTCCCCGGCATAAAACCTGAATTCCCTGCCGAGGTGTTCATCTCCTAGAACCTGAAACCCTTTGTGTTCATTTGACCAGTAATAAAGGTTGCTACACTTTCAGGTGTTACTCAACAATTAGAATCCAATAAAAAAAAGACTCTCGTTGTTCCTACTAAACATTTAATTTTAACTTTCAATAGCACCTGAAATTACCATCACAGTTAAAACTGGTTATCCAAAAATAGAAAAAGCGCCCATATATTCCGAAACCTCTGCGCTGTTTTAAGTGCCAGAGGTTCGGTCATAGACTCAAAAAATCAGCACAACTACAGAATATGTGCATCAGATTGGAAGACATGATCTACAGATTGACGTAGAGCAAAAATGCATTAACTGTTCAAATTCATACCGCCGATTCCAAATTATCCTAAAATGGAAAACTAGAAAAACAAATACAAGAAATTTTAAAACCAATAAAAATTTATCTTATGTTTGAAGCACGCAAATTAATAGTTCCACAAACAATCGCAAACATATGCTCAGGTTCACTAAACTTCAACAATATCCACTAGTACACAAACGACGATAAAATCACAAAATAATCTGTCCACCTTTAAATGCTAAAACCCGTATCTTCAAAACGTCCAATGCCTTTTTTAATGCTCATCTTCAATGCCTTACAGTTTCCACGTCATTTTCATGCAGGCATGAAGAACAACTTTTATTTCCTATATAATCTGCAATTATACCAAATTTTTTAAACAAAGTTTGTCTTTATTAAAAATACCTATTCCTACTACTACTGGAGGACTATTCCCCAGCAATAACATTATTCCTGAATACTTCTGTTTCATCTTTTGAAACTGAAACTCGTTCTCTTACAACCAGTACTAAACAATATTTTTCAATTGAAAAACAATTAGCTTTTAGAGTCTGTCCCTACTACATCCAATAGTGAACATTTATGCAGTAAGTCCAAGAATTGGCTGTAAAAAGTGCAGAAACCGGAAATTCAAGAAAATGACTCCATAGAAAGAAAATCAGCTTGAATATGCAACAAAGGAAGGTCCTTGCGCCATTAAACTCCTAAAATTCATTTAAAGAAACTTCAGTCATCTAAATATGTGTGTGTACATAACTCTAAAAACATTCACAACAGATTTAGAAAGGCATCACCCTCCAGCTGTAAAAAATACATATTGTGTGATATCCAATCCTTATGACGGGAAAGGTGGCAACTTGACAAGATCCTCTGAACTTAAGTTCCCATTGCTTTAACGAAGCGTTAACTGTAAACGCGTTTCAGAAAAAGTAAAATTGTTATTTTTTAACATGAAAGCTCACTTATTTCAATTTCGTTTCACAAGTGGACAGCAAAAGTAGAGATCCATTTTTTATAATTTCATGTTTTTTTAGAATCCCAAATACAACTTTTTTTTTTTATACCATTTGTTTTTCTTTTTTTGACATTTTAAACAAATGTTTGGAGCTTATATTATAAGGTATATCGAACATGGCGCTAGGGAATTCCGTAATATGCAAATTTTGTTTCTTTATTCATTGAAAACAGTTTTAAATTTTTGAAATTTTTAGCTTTTTAAAGTGTAGTGTCAATATTTTTACATATTTTATAAAAAATTTAAGTTTCTTAACAAATGTTTGGAGCAGTTAGCCAAAATTGGCTATGCGAAGCATACTTCAACCTCCCCACCATCAGTGCAATGCTTTACGTTTACGATCAAAAATCTCTTGTCAAGGTTCAGCAAGTGGTAACATTTTATTGAAAAAATCGGTAAACAACTAAATATTTTTAATTGGTGCGATCAGAATGAACACGCGAATTTACCTTCCAAGAGCAGCTGTGTCCAATTTTGCAGAAAGCGTAACCTACATCCAAACCTCTTATACATATGGAAATGTTTTTATACTTTTAATGTTAAGAATTGTTTCGGAGCAATCTTTGCCAAAATTGACTCTTCCCTTCCGCATGTCCTTTACTTGCGGAAGAACTGTGAACGATCCTCAACATCTTAAAAGTGCTGTCAAACATCTTATGGGAAACCGATAGAGTTTCGTTACCCGAGTATATCAAGCACTAATCCTCTCACGTTTTGAACTTTGGTTGTTTAGTGTATGGTTCTGCTCGTACATCTGTCTTAAAACAATTGCACACAATACATCATTCTGCTCTGAGAATTTGCTCTGGTGCCTTCAGAACTTCGCCTGTTACCAGCTTGTATGTGGTATGCCATCAACCAAATCTTTAGAACTAAGGGCGGAGGCAATTAAGTGCAAATTATTTTATTCGTGCCATGTTTGTTCCTTCTCATCCATTAAAACCCTTTTCTTTTGTCATTGGTCTCAACCGACTCTATGAAGCCCGTTCATTTAACATCAAGCCTTTTTCGGAAAAAGAGCAAAGGCTGCTCTAAATGACGCCCACTTAAATAACATAAATATCCAGGAGAAAATATCTTGCTTAACACACTGGGACATCCAAATTTTTAATTATAGTAAATCCCTTTTTCAGGCTATAAAAGCCACTGCGGATGTTATTTATTAGCACTGCCTGAATGCTATTTATCAGCAACATGTTTTCTTTTCCATCGTTTTAGCTAAGTATATCTAGTGCTGAATTAACCATTTTTTTCTCACACTTAAACATATATTAATTTCCAACCACCGTCCTTTTTGTGTGTACACTGACAGCATGAGTGCTCTAGAGTCCTTACACTTTTTAACCTAGCATAGATACACTTCGTGATAGAAATACTTCTTCTCTGCGAAAATTAGAAAAGAAGGGTTTTGATATAATTTTTTTCGGTTACCTGGACACGTGGATATACTTGGTAATGAACAGTCTAATAACGCTGGCACGATCCATGTCTGATCCCATGCAGCAACCTGTCTGTTACCAGGATTTAAAAACGTCCATACAGCACTATGTCCATCATATACATGGCAAGAGACTTGGGATGAACAGATCCTCAACAAACTGCATAGCATTCATCCTTCCACTTCCTCATTGGGCAGCACTACCAGTGCGAGACATGATATCCACTTGACTCGACTTCGATTGGTCATGCTCGTTTTACGCACAGGCACCTTTGTTGGGTGAAAATGCCCCATTATGTCCTTCCTGTAAAGTCCCATATTCTATTTATCACATTTTAATAAAGTGTCCCGTTTTTAACCATCATCGTATCACCTTCCTTCATACATCTGTTTTAACCTTATATGACTTGGTGGGGGAATCTACCCCACCAAAATCTATTTGCCTTTCTTTTTAAAAATTGGATTTTTACATTTTTTAAAATTGTGTATTTCTTTTGATTTTTAAATATTATATGTTAGTATATGCATGCATATACATTTGTGTACATATACTTTTATACATATATATATTTTTAAAAATGTATGACTTTTCTTTTAACAGGTGTTTGGCGCAGATTAGCCAAAAAGTTGGCCCTTGCGCCATTAAAATTCACATTCATCATAATCATCAGCTATCACGCGAGCTCTGCTGTTGCGTCACCTCAAAGCGCTATTTGTGCCGAGATTTCGACGATTTCAAGTTCGGTACTGCATTTTCTTGTAGTTTTTTAAAAAAAACGATCAGTTATATCTCACAGAAAACAACGACCAGCTTTTGATCAAGTGCATCTCGAGTTCGATAGAGGAAGGGTGTGTGGCCTACCGAGATTGCATTAACTTTCAGAAAATCGGGGTAGTCGTGTTGACGAAACCAAACAACTGTAATGCGGGCAAGGTGACTGATGGATGCCGGAGGGTACGACGGACCACCGTGGTCGATCGCATTCACCTCAGTGCACCACTTCATGTGTGTGGACAGGAAAATATTGTGCATAGCAGTTACGGGATCGCTCAGTCGCATCATGAACCATAACACAGCTCATTGATTCTGTAACGCATCATTCAGTGTTTGCGCGTACCACTCGACGTCGTTTACAGAAGAGTGGTCTGTTCACAATACGCCCATTGCTTGGTCTACCCTTGACGCAGAACCGCAGGCGTTTTTGCCGCCAATGGTGCGATTAAAGAAGGATGTGAATGGCAGAATGGAATGAAGTTATCTTTACTGAAGAGTCATGCATCTGTCTGCAATACCACGATGGTCGGGATTTTGATTCTGGAGACACCGTGGAGAGAGGATGCTGAACAGCTGTGTTATGTACCACCATACTGGTCCTGCACCGGGAAATACGGTATGGGGCAGTATTGCATATCATTCTCGCACTCCCTAGTATGCATTGCCAGTACTTTAAATAGTCAGCGCTACATCTCCGAGGTGTTGGACTTCAGGGGGCTCACCTTCTTTAGGTGAGTACGGGTTTCACGCTCCCGAGGTGCCCTAGGGATCTTTCCTTTTACCAAGGGGTTTGCTCTCTTTGGTAAATACGGGTTTCACGAACCCGGGGTACCCTAGTGATCCTTCTATTTTCGACCCTACTTCTTGTCATCATATTTCTCCTTTTCTTCTTTCCCGTCCAGACCACAGACAAATTTTTCAAATTTAAAGTTTGAATTATTAGTTTTTTCTTTGTGAAAAAACTTCCGTTTTATTACTAATATATTATGGTTTACATTTTGTATTGCGTTAGTTTAGTTTCTTTTCGTATATTTCTTTAAATGTTTTGATTTTTGTTGCTTTTATCTGTTTTTTGACTAGCAACGTTGGTTTTCCGACCCGCATGTTTGCCGTGTGTGGCGTCCCGCAAGGAGGAAAATGGTGTCCTGGGAATACCTTTGGCCCACGCTTCGCCGTAGATGCGGCAGGAGTGAGCCGACTCCCGTCAATCGGTTAGGTACCTCCTCTTCGGTCTCTCCCTGAAGAGACACTGCCGTAGGGGTTAGTGCTTTTCTTTTCGCAGATAAGGGGATCGGGTTTACCCGTTGGATCCTCGCCCTGATGCTGTAGCACTATGTTCTGGGTGTACTCCAGGTAAGCCTGCGCCTGGTTTTTGCAGATGACGGGCACACTGCCTCCCTTGTTGGACTCCGTGGTAGGTGGAGGCACGCCAGATGAAGTTTTACGTATTTATGGATCCAATGCTGCTGTGCCCAGGTAAAGGCCTCGTATTACCCAACCCCAACATCGATCAGATTTCAACTAATACAAGATATTTATTACTTGCTCTTCCAAATAATAAAAATGTCCAATAAATCACCTTTGCCGTTCACAAAGCCCTTATTGGAATAGTTGGTGAACCCCTCAAGTCCGTAAAACGTTTACGTTCCGGGGATCTAAATTGAAACTAATTCCGCTATTCTAACAAAGTCGTTTCTCCTCGCTAAAACCTTTAAACTCGCCTTTAATTGTAACTCCGCATAAATCTCTTAACTCTTGCAGAGGTGTGTTATTTCCAGAACCTGACTTGTTGACCACTTCGAATCTGAAATCCTTGAAGGATTTTCAGATCAGGTGTGATTCAGGTCAGAAGAATTACAATAAAAAGAATACTACAGTTTTTCCTACAAAGCATTTAATTTTAACATTTAATAGCCCGAATTTACCTACTTCAATTAAAGCTGGATATCTTAATTGCAAAATTCGCCCGTACATTCCGAACCCCTGCGCTGTTTCAAGTGCCAGAGGTTCGACACCCCTCAAACTTCCTGTAGCGGTCAACTTACTTGCTCTAGATGTGCATCTTTGACATGTTTCCACAGATTGCAGTCTAGAGCCTAAATGTAGTAACTGTTCTCAACCCCATACTGCTGATTCAAATCTTTGCCCGAAGTGGAAAAACGAAAAACAAATTCAGTAAATAAAAACTAATAGAAATATAACGTATGTAGAAGCCCGAAAACTAATAGTGCCACAGTTAGTCCAAACCTTTGCCAAGGCTGCAAAACCCTCAATAGTAAACAATTCCACCTAAACAGATGAAAATATCACACATATAAAATGCCCACCATTAAATTTATTACAATCACTTTCATCCCTTCCTAAACCAAATATATTATCCACTCCCTGCTATTTCCACATCATCCTCGTCAACTCGAGAAGAACTACTTCTCCCATATCTGCAAAAGCAGCTACAGTTTTACAGCCTGAACCAATCTATTCCTATGTCCAATGTCGTACTTTCTAATATGCTCACTCCAATTGAATCTTCCTCAATTGTATCCACTTCCTTATCCAACGACATTCAACCCCCTTCTACATCAAATACTGAACGGGATTCCAAATTAAAATCAAAAACACGTATACGAAAACGAAAAAAAGAATTACTTAAAAAATTAAATAAAAGAAAAAAATAGAAATAAAGATGGCACCGTATAGTAAAAACGTAAAATCCAGCTCCAACAGACTATACGACGGATGAGGAAGAAATTGTAACGCCGTTCATAGCTAACCATCAAAAAATGTTACAGCCTAATATAAAATAAAAGCATTGTTTATTTGCTAAACAATTTGTTAATGAAGAAATAGAATTCAGTTCATATGCCAAGCCGGTGCAGTCAGTCTATATTCTATTTCTCAACGCCACCGGCGCTCATCGTCTTTCCACTCCAATCTCGGATTAAGCTCCTTTTCTCCATCCAAGGCCGGGCTCCTCTCTCTCTCGTCTTCTTTTTCCTTCTTTTTCTCGTTCTCCTTCCCCCTTTTTTCGGTTTTTCCACCTTTTAAAAACATCAGGGGCAGTCCATTTCTCCCCCATCACGCTTTCTCATTGGTGCCCATATGACGATCCTTGAACCTCAACTCATTAGAGCCCATTGGCGCATAATCCACCAATCGTCCACTTCCCTGGTTTCTTCACAAACCAGCAGGTGTCTGACACATGCCCAACGGTCCAACCCCTTCAGCCCACTGTCGTCGGTTTGGACCGCCTTTGAGGACAACTCGCCATTGTGTATGTAAGGCGACAGTCAGCTGCCTCGGAAGCGATCTCGTCCACAGTAGAATTGCCAGAAAATTGTTTGCCTAGTCTAATCTGGCACCAAAGTCCAGACGCTAAGTAAAAGATAATGAACCCAGCCGCACGTGCACCAAAACTCAGTCTATTATTGTCATGAAATAGTATTGTCCTGAAGGAGTGAAACTCTCGTTTCGAAAGGAGGACGTCACAACATGATCACATATGACGTTGAGGAAGATGAACTTGAACAGCATCCTGATCTTGTTCAAAAAGACGGTAAAATATTGAAAAGGCTCCTTACTTTAACACCAACCAGACTTAGAAAATAATCTTTTTCTCAATAATACCTATCGAACTTGGTGGGGAAATACCCCACCAATATTTGTTTTTTTTTATGATTGAATTTTATGAATTTTGCAAATTTTACCTTTTTACCTGAAATTTAGTTAATTTTTTAATGTTTTCTTTTACTTTTAAAGTTTCAATGAATGTTTGGCCCTGTGTGGCCGAAATCAGCTCTTGCGCCGATGGACCCTGGCCAATCACTCACTGACTCATCCCCACCAAATTTGATTGCTTTTATTACTTGAAACGGTTTTTTAAGTTATTCGAAATTTAAACTTTTTAAAACTGTATTGTCTACGCCCCACCAAAATTATATGCTTTTATCTTATAGAAAAAAAATCCATATTTATGATATTTTATCTTATACTATTGTTACTGTGTTTTAAGTTTTATATAACGTTTTAAATTTTCTATCAATTGTTTGGCGCAGTATAGCCAGAATTGGCTCTGCGCCAAAACCCTCAAACTCACTCACTCACCCGAGGTGTTGGAAAATTATTCATTAAAAAATTAATAGACAGTAAATTGGCTCAACGTAGACCGAAAAATTCCTCTTCTGTTGAATATACAACGGATGAGGAAGACATGATTGTCTTTGATGCGGAAGAAGAAATTGAATCTAATCCTGATTGTAAGAAAAAAGATGGGAAAATGTATTGCAAAGGATCGTTACAGACGAGACACAGAAAATGATTTATTTATTTCAATGATACGTATCGAACTTGGTGGGGAATTCTCCACCAATCTTTTTGTTTTTAAATTTGTTTGTGGTTTGACTTTTAAAAAAAATTTCGATTTTACATTTTTACGCTAAAAACTTAATTAAATTTAATTTTTAGTGATTTTATACCTTTATTGTCTTAACGAGTGTTTGGCGCAGCTTAGCCAAAATTGGCTCTTGCGGCATAAAAACCTTATATTCACTCACCCGAGGTGTTGGCGCCAGTTGTCCGTCCTTACCTTCAGGGCTTGGCCACAGCCATATTACAGAATCATAAGGCACGACCACACGTGGCACGCATTGTCCAAAGGTTCTTCATTAATCACCAGATTGAATTGCTTCTCTGACCGACTCGCTCTGAATGTTTCGCCGATAGAAAACATGTGGTCTATGGTTGCTCAACGATTGACCCAGATTACACCACCAGCTGCCACACCAGATCAACTTTGGCAACGTGTGGAAGCTGCTTGGTCTGTGTACCCCAAGAACACGTCCAAAGTCTCTTTGAATCAATACCTAGACGTGTGGCAGTGGGTGATCTCCAACAATGGCGGCTACTGATACTGGCAGGAACCACACTTCACAGATGTCTATAAATTTAATCAACTGATACTTGGTCAACATGTTATCTACAAAATAAATTTTGTTGTGCTATCTCTTATCTCTTCTTGGTGTTGCATTTACGGTGGACCAGCAGTGTATGTGTATAAGCGTGTGCGGGATGCATTTTTATGTATTTAAAGAAAAGTGTTTCTTTTTTTTTAACGAGTGTTTATGCAGTTTGGCCAAAATTGGCCCTTGTGCCATTAAACCTCAAAATCACTCACTCAAATTTACTACTAAACATATAATTTTATAACCTTCAATAGTCAAAAATTATACCTTCTACTTTTAAAGCCGTATATTTAAAACCGCAAAATACGAACCACGTTCCAAAGCCTCCGCGTTGCTTCAAGTCTTAGAGATTTCGTACATTCTCAAATTTCCAGCCGTGGTCAACTGGCGTGCTCTAGATGTGCATTTGGCGGGTATTCTTCAACAGATTGCAGTCTAGAGCCAAAGTGTGTCAATTTTTCAGAGCCCCATCCATCTAATTCTAAATTATGCACAAAATGGACAATAGAAAAACAAATCTAAGAAATTAGATTTAACAATATTATCTCCTATATTTAGAAGTATCCAAATTAACAGTTCCTCTATTATCTCAAACATAAACTCAAATTACTAAATCTACAGCTGTATCCACAACTACCTAAATAGATCCAAATATAATCAATATAATCAGTCCACCTTTGCAATGTCTGGAACCTATATCTTCTGCAAATCAGATCCCAAGTATATCATCTTCAATAACTTTTACCCTGAAATAGCCTAAATACCTCTTCGCTTCATCTTTATCAACTGATGCGACGCTATTTTTTAACTTATTTAATTTCTAAAACTTTGAACCCAGATTCCTAATTTCACAACGTATCATGACAATTAATTAAGTTAACTAATTCTAAAATTAAAACACTCATCTCACACTAAATCATACACTGATCGTATAGTTTTTAAACATTATTAAATTTATTTTAAGCACAAGTATATGGAAATTTACTTCATTACAAGAAGATCAAAAATTTAACTTAGCTTGAGAGAGGGAAAGTGCAAGGGATGGACGTGGCTGATGCCCGGAGTCTCCGGAGTATTTTCGTGTTTGTCTGCAGCTCTGAAACGGCTCTCTCCTTGTCTCTGCCTCTAAAATCGGGTGCGTCCTGTTTTTATTTGGCGACATTTCACACCGAAATCCTAGGGCGGACTCTTTGTCTTGTCCAGTGTAATTTTCTCTGATTGGTCCAGAGGCCAGCGCAGTGTTACACCACCTCACAATTTATGGGTTTCGAACTTTCTGACGCACCCCACCGAAAAGGAATTTAACCACATCCGGTCCGGGGACTCGTAAACACATTCCAAGCCATCTCAGGGGCTAATTCTAAATTAGGGAGTTCTGGCTTCCCATCACAACTGAAACACGCTTATTTCCTAGATCAATTTGCCGCACTATCAACCGGAACTCAGTCATCTGTTCCTTCACCAGGGACTGCCGCTACTACATCTAATAGTGAATCTTCTAATACACCTAAAATTCCAAAGAGTTTGAGGCTGTTTTCGCCACATCTACGACAGTGTGAAATTAATGCGGAGCACATTTTCGGACAAAAGAAATGCCTGAATTTTTATAAAAATTTGTGACATTGTAACTTATGCATTTATTTATATAATACAGTGTTTTTAAAATTTCAAAATATTTAATATAAATAATTATTTTTCCTTTAACCATGTAAAGGGATAGCTCCTTTAGCATTACGGTATAGGAGAAAAGTGCGAAACACATTTTATAAAATAAAAATAAAAATGAGTTGTATGATAAAATTAGTGATTCTCTACAGGATAGTGAAGCCAAAATGTAATATTAACGTTTGAGTACTTTTTATATCTTAAAACATATTACGAATTTGGATCCTATTCTTTGAAATTAGCCGAAGACAGCCTTAAAAAGAATTCAAAAAAATAGAAGAAAGCGCACGAAAGAGCACAAATCTGAATCGCGAATTTAGATGACACCTTACAGGCTCAAGAAAAGTTTTGTTCGCTTTACATCGGAAGACGAGGATACAATTTTCTATGAAGATGACGATGAGTTAATGGATGATTATATTAGTCCAGTTTATGAAATGTCTTATTTTACGAAAGCGGATGGGAATATGATTTTCGATATCATGTTTTAAATTTCACATTATTAAATTTGTATGCATAAAATAAAGGCGACTTCAATATATGCATTTTGCCCTTTTAGTTAGTTACACTTTAGAAATCCACTTTTAAAATTTAAAAACAATTGATTGCAGCAGCTTCACCATAATTGGCTCTGCGCCATAAGACTCACAATCACACACTCACTCTAGGGATCTTCCTCAGGGGGCTCACCTTCTTTAGGTGAGTACGTGTTTCACGCTCCCGAGGTGCCCTAGTGATCTTTTCCTTTACCCAACGTGGGTTTACTATCTTTGGTAAACACGGGGCTTCACAAACCTGGGGGTGCCCTAGTGATCCTTCTCTATTTTCGACCCTACTTCTTGCCATTCAAATTTCCTTTTTCTTCATTTCACGTCGAGAACTCAGACAATTATTTCGAAATACATGTGTATAATTAATTGATTTGTTTTAATTAAATTTATCATTAACATTTTTGTATTCATTTTGCATTAAGTAAAATTAGTTTAATCCTTTCTTAATTTTTTTCTGATTATTTATTTTGGTATTTTTATTATTACTTCTTGATTTCTTTAAACGTTTTGATTAATATATTTTATTTGTTTTGACTAACAACGTTGGTTTTCCGACCCGCATGTTTGCCGTGTGCGGCGTCCCGTAAGGAGGAAAATGGTATCCTGGGAATACCTTTGGCCCACGCTTCGCTGTAGACGGGAGGCAGGAGTGAGCTCGCCCTGTTAATCGGCTGGTGGTACTCTCTTCGGTCTCCCCGAAGAGACACTGCTGTAGGGTTAGTGCTACAGACAAGGGGTGTCGGGTTTACCCGTTGATCCTCGCCCTGATGCTGTAGCATTATATTCTGGGTGTACTCCAGGTAAGTGCCGTGCCTGGTTTTGTGTCGATGACCGCCACATTGTCTCCCTTGTTAGACTCCGTGGTGGGTGGAGGTACGCCAGAATGAAGTTTTCTACGCGTATTTATAGATCCAATGCTGCTGTGCCCGGGTAAAGGCCTTGTTTTACCCAAAACCTAACGTCGATCAAATTGCTACAAATGTAAGATTTTTGTTGATTCCATTACAAAACGTCGAACTTTCTAAAAATCACCATTTGCCATTCTAAAGGCACTTATTGGAATAGGTGGAGAACCCAAATTGTAAAACGTTTAAGATCCGGGGATCTTCTGATAGAACCTTTATCCGCCTTACAAACGAAGTCTTTTCTTCTGGCAAACACTTTTCTCGATTCTTCCGTAACCATTAGTCCTCACAAATCGCTCAATACCTCGCGGTGTCATTTCTGAACCCGACTTGTTGAGCACTCCTGAATCAGAAATACTTGAAGGATTTTCTGATAAGGGTGAGATTCAAGTCAGGAGAATTACAATTAAAAATGATGCTACCATTATTCCTACAAAAACATTTAATTTTAACATACAATATCCCGAAACTTCCGCCCACAATAAAAAAAGCCGACTATCTTAACTGCAAAATTCACCCGTACATTCCGAACCCTCTGTGCTGTTTTAAGTGCCAGAGGTTCGACATTCACAAATTCCCTGCCGTGGGCAATTGACGTGCTCTAGATGTGCGTCTGTTGGACATGCTTCCACAGATTGCAGACCGGAGCAGAAATGCGTTAATTGTTCACAGCCTCATTCCTCCGATTCAAAACTTTGTCTTAAATGGAAAAACTGAAAAGGAAATAAATTCAAACCATTAAAACCAATAGAAACATATCATACCTTGAAGCCCGAAAATTAATTGCCCCGCAGTTATCCCAAACTTACGCCTGCTGTTACCAAACCCTCTTTGCTACCAGTACAACACAAACAGATCAAAATATTACAAAGTCAAGTGCCCACCTTTACAAATACTTAAACCTCTATTATCCATACCCTCATCTAAATGCATTTCCTTCAATTACTAAATTCCACATCGTCGTCTACCACTCAGGCAAACCTCTTGCCCTCCGCATCTCTCTCTCTCTTCAATAAAACCAACCACACAAATTGAATCTCGGTTACCGGAACCCATTTCTTCAGCAGCTGCCCCCTGACAATAGCCTGAATACCTCTTGCCTCATCTTTATCAGCTGTTACGTGCCCTTTTCCTACAATTTCTAATGAATTTGCCGCACTTCAATCATCAATTTCCCTATCAGAACCTGCAACTACTACACCCAATACCGAACTTTCTAATGCATCTTAAGTCTCACAGAATGTTAAACAGAATTCAAAAAATAGAAGAAAAACACACAAAAGCACAAAAAGCAGAAATAGAAATAAAAAGGGCAAAACATAAACCCAGAAAGTCAGGACCTACAGAATATGCAACAGACGAGGAAGATATAATTATGTATGATGTAGAGTTGGAGGAACTAGAGGACAAATTTGCCATGAAAGAATGTTTTTATACAAAATCCTGACAAATATATATACGCGCGTTGACTCCCACCCGATTCAGGAAAAGTAAAAGCTAATTTTTTATACCATGTATTTTATAACTAACTTTGTTTTAAACTAACGAGTTCAATTCGTATTTTTCAATGCCTTTTATTTTAAGATATGATCTGACTTGGTGGGGGAACTCCCACCAAATTTTATTTCCTTTAATTACTTTATAACGGTTTTGTGTGATTTGAAATTTTAACTTTTAAACTATTGTCATTATTTTTATATATTTTATAAAACATTTTAAGTTTTTTTAACAAATGTTTGGCGCAGTATAGCCAAAATTGGCTCTGCGCCATAAAACCTTAAATTCACTCACTAGCCGGGATCTTCCAACATAAAACCCTAAACTCACTCACTCACTCTAGCCGGGGTTGAACCCACAATCTTAGGCTTAAGAAGCTGTCACTCTACCTCTAAGCCACCAGAACCGACAGAAGCACTTATAGTGGCAGATAACAATGGAGATTTCATAATTGAATGAGATTTTCTTGTTTAAAATATAAAAATCAGCATTAAATCAATAGAAATGAGGAGGGGGAGGGCTTTTTAATAAACCGAATAAAATTGAAGCATTTTTTTTTCTTTTAAAGGTAATATAACGTGATTTGAAATCTTTCTTAATAAAATACTTTTATAATTTGGGGTTAATTTTTATCATTACCTTGACTTCCTTCTGAAAAGTCCCTTTTTCCTAAAAAAAATGTGCAGATTGCTTAGAATTTCCGATTTCTAACCTTATCTGACACTTAATTTTTGTTCAGGAAAAAAAAAATTGAACACAATTTTCAGTTAAGATACGCAATTCACTCATAAGCTTTTTAATAATAATACGTATTAATTTTGATTTACAGAGTAATATCTTTGAAATTTAAACACAATATGACAATAAACTGTTGACATTTATTTATAAAAAAGATTACAGCTGTACCTTTTACCAAATACAGTAGAGTTCGAAAGTCCGGAACTCGATGGCCCATCAGTCCGGATAACTCGGGAGCAACCTTTGCAGGTAAAAAAAAAAGACATTCATTTTTTTACGAAAAAGTAGCCAGTTTAAGCAAAGTCTGCTAATTAATTTTCATTATAGACAGCTTTATGTCATTATAAAGGTATTTTTCTGAAGCATACTGATCAGGTTAATTACTGTGCACTATGGATTCATTAATTTTCCTTTTCATGTAGTAAACGCTGTATGCCAGGCATGCCCAACCCACGACCCATTTGGAGAATTTTGCGGCCCAATTGAAGTTTCTGTCTATATTATTTTAGACATTTGGACCACAGACGGTTGAATCGAAAACATCGGGTTTTGACCCACCGCCACCTCCCCTTGCAGTTTTTACCGAAATAATTTTTTTTTCCTTCATTTGACTTCCAAGCAATTGTAATAACAGGTGTTGATGGATGAAGGAAAGCAGATGAGCTTGGGTGTGTTACTCCTCTTTCAACGAAAACTTCGTTGTGAGTGAGTAGTGTATTTAGTTCTATTTGTCAGAGAAATAATTTATGTCTATATTTTGAAGTTCAGATTAGTAGTCTTTTTCTTTTTTTATTTGGCAATGAAAGAATCCGATGATGGATTTAATGAGTTGCCTCAGGACTGTCAGATAAGCTAGTAGAAATGTAAGATGATTACGGCAGCAGAATAAAAATGTTTAATATTTTAACCTTCTGAAATTATGTAACCTTTTTTATTTTATGATACATATTTAATCACGGTGCAATAATTAATATCATACAATAAGAAACTAAACATTTGGCTATTGGGCAATAAAAAACTTTTTTTTGACAAATATTGTAATAATTTCAAAGCTGTTTTTCTTTACTTAATTGTTTTTTTGCACTTGAAAAATAGAAATTTTGAAAATCTAAATCAATTTTATACAAACATACTGTAACACAAGTATAAAATGTGAAGATGTTACGCACATAGTTGTTATACTACATAACTTCAGATGGCAGCGTAAATCTATTGTAGATAAGAACTCCTTGTAGGTTAAGAGATATTCTTCCACCAAAAAGTGCAATCGGTCGACTTTCAACTTTGTTGTGATTGTGATCCAGTAAAAGGTAAACTTGGTGTTTTTTTATCATATCAATAATTGAATGTTGATCATATCATATTTTGAATGTTGTACGATAGTAAAATATTTTTTTTAATTTGATATGTGTGGCCCACCTCAGTTTAGTAAATTTTACGTGGCCCACCAACCGATTTGGGTTGGGCACTCCTGTTCTATGCCTTCATTAAGTACACCCTTGTCATTTGATTATGAGTATTTGGGTACTGTTTTCTGTTGTATTTCGCAATACTACAGAATACTAAGCAATATTTTCTCATGAAACGCTTGCCCTTTTTCTTTTTAATCCTATTCTCAATAACTGGTATTTTCTCAAGATAGGCTATCCTATCGTTCACATCAGGTCGAGTTTTCGGGACTCTACTATTTAATAGATTACGAATTTGAAACTATCCATACCCCACATATTTCTTACAAATATCCACTAAAGCTGTAAGAGGTCAGGTGGAGGCCTATGGCATTTAATACAGGAGTTGTTAGTGCATGTGCAAGCCCTCTACAGGTAATCTGTAACACTCAGCAAAAGTTGAATAATGGTTGGCAACAACGGACATGGGTAATCTTTACATATATAGGAAAAAAAGCAAATATTTTCTCGGTCCTTAAACTTCATACATCTGTTCAATTTGTTATTCTCAGAACTTCGCAATAAAGTATTGCTTTTATAAACAACAAATCACTAAATTCGATTTTCTTCAATATTATAGATTATACTCCAAAATATACCCTTATATTTCAAAACCATAGCTATGAAAATAGTGTTTATATATATTGATCTACAGAAATTGTATATTTATGTGGTATTTTCAAATTGCTTAACTAATTAGACTTATAGCAAAGATTCTTTTTCATTTAATCATTTCTATTTTTTAAACGTCTTTTCCCAAAGTACCAATTAAAATTCCATACGTCAAAAGAGTACCGATGCTTGTGATAATCAAAGACCTTTCCATCACGTAAATTTTCCACAAAGTCAAACAGTTATCTTGATTCAAATCTTTTTAAATTTAAATTTTCTCTGAGGATCCTGGATGGAACTTCGATAAGGCAAGCATTGCATGACACATTTGACTTTGCTTGCCAATTCGTTTGTCAGAGATGCCGATATCATAATTAAGAGTTGAATTGACAAGTAAAAAAGTATAGTGGAATTATCAAGGACAGAAAATAACCCTTAGTCATGCCAGAATCAAATACGATTCTGTAGCCACCCCAAAATGATCCAGTCATGGTGAAGAAAACTGTAAGAAAAACAGGTTGCGAAAAATGTTCATCTATGCTTCTCATGCATCTCACAATGTCTCCGTACACAAAAAGCAAGTTTTCTAGATCTTCAAGAAGGAGATTACCATCGATTCGTTCTAGTACGAGTCGTAAAAGAACACGAATAAAACTGCACGTGTGAATGTAGTAAAGAGCAAAAATCGAGATAGCGCTGTACCGTAATATAGCAGGGTAAATCAAAACAATTGCAAGAGAATGACTACAGTAATACAATATGGAACTCGATGAATCTGGAGCAATAATCAGATCTGAACTCATGTAGTTTTCTGACAGGTAGCGCAGTATTTGCGCAATAGTCAAGATAATTTGCATCACGATTAAATATGCGAGAAATAAGTGGGTGTTAACCTTTTGAAGTACCATCTGTGACCTTTTTAATATCTGACTAAGGGTGTCTGTCATTTGAACCATTGCTTGCCGTCTTCTGTACACTGATGAGTAAAATATTATCGTTATTAGAGCTCCAAAGTTGAAAGCTAAACACCTGGTTATATCTTCCTCGTACAAAATCATTAATATGCCAAATAAAATCATTGCAATCATACCAACATAAAAGGTATATTTGCTACTATTTTGGATGAAAAAATTAATCGATATTTGATTAATTTTCTTCGATTTGCACTTAAGCCTTTAAGATTCAAAGTTTTTGAATGGCTGAACACATTGATTCCGGTGAATCTGAAAAAGAAAGAATATGACTTCGAATGTTTTTAAGAGGGAGCCGTTTGCCGCTGATTTGTCAACAACTTCTTTTACTTGCCATTTTGGATAGATGATACTGTTTTTTGTGTTCTGAATTTTATGATCTTTACAAACATTTTGTGGCTTTTTACTTAAAATTTATGTACATTAATATTATAATATAATGGCAAAAACATTTACTCATAAACTATATTTTTAACTTAACGGAGACGACATATGCATTCACACAAACACACATTTCTTATTTTAAAAACTGTGTTATATATTACACAATGATATGTCCATTAACATGCGTGAAATAAACTGTGCTTTTCAGCCTTTCTGAAAAATTTACTCCCAACCGCATTGAAATGAAATTTAAAAAGAAAGATAGTATTGACAAAACACTACACGAAATGTCTTTCAAAAAGCCTTAAGCTCTAAAAAAGCCCATCGATTCCGTATAACTTAAAAGTTATAATCATTTTTCTCTGTATGTGAAATCGATAGAACGATAAATGAATTCTTTCTCATCGATTGCTGTTTCATTATTTCAAAGACATTTTATGTAACGGAAAAAATCAATCTTTTCTTCTTAAAAAGAAATAATTATGTAAATATGGACTCATGAATGGATTAGAAAATTATCAGAAATATAATAATACACTTCATTTCTATAATATATCACATACCGTATTGGTAATTATAATAAAAACAAAGAAAGCGTGTATCAGTGTGAGCACGCGTTAGAAGTTAACTTTTTGGCTTATGTACATGTATTGAATTGTATAATAAAGTTTTATTTTGAAGTAATCTTATATATAATTAACAAATTTATTATTATCATTATTATTTCAAACTGTATTTAAAAAAAAAAAAAATAATTTGGATGGAAAAGGTATAAGTATAGACAAAATTTTCATTTTCAATACATAATACTAAAAATTTATTGTATATATTTTAAGAAAAAGTATCATCCTTATTAGTCTAAATCAAAAATTTGCCTCGAAACAAAAATGCAAAATGTTCCATGCGTTGCAATTTTTGACGAATTATAACAAAACAAACTTTCCGAAGTATTCATCTAATGCATAGTTATAAATTCTTGGATGCATTGTAATAATAGTGATAGGGTGAAAGAAGAAATTAAATTTTTTTATGCATAGGTAATCATTAAAATTCTTGAAATTTTTATATAAAAATTTGCGTTTACCCATAATTTGTAAATTATCATATAAAACATTATATTGCATGCATACATTTGTAAAGAATTGCTTAAAGAAGTTAAATCAGGTGAAAACATGAAATTTAAAAAAAAATCAAAACGCATGGAAAGTTTTTAAATTTTTAAAATTTTTAAAAAACTATACTCATTTTTTCTCACCAATTTTTTTTATATGATCTTAGTTCTAAGTTACATAGAGCCAGTAAAATTTGGGACATGTTTGTAAAAAATTTTACTGCCCACTGTAGTCTTAAAATACAAATTAATAAAGCACTTTATAACACTTTCACAGCAATCAAATTAATTACACCAAAGCATATATATGATTTAAAAAACTCACTTCTTAAACTGGATTTAGAAATTCCATTCGAAAGAAAATTTAGTAAACACAATTTTTATTGCCAAACTATTGGAAGAAATGTTGTGTTGCCACTAAATTTTAAAACAATAGATTATTTGTATTATTTCCTTAAAAGAATTTTTAAACTGTATATCCAACAAACTCTCCTTAAACTAATTTTTGACAGATTTTGAACCATTTAAATGCCTACTTCGGGTAGATTAAAAAGACTCACTTCCGATATTTTTTTAATCCATAAAATTGATTATAATTTGACTTCTAGGTAACGTTAAAACAAAACAAAGTATGTATCGCAAAGCTAAAAGTGGAAAGGCTTGTTAAAAGTTGCTGTTGAATGAGGAGAGGGGGTGGGTGCTAGTTCAGGGCTAATAGACGAAAAACACAAAAGAAATTTTAGGAGCCGTAATTTTTAATCTATTCTTTCAATCTATGAACAGATTACGGATAATACTATTCTACATATGGAGAAAACGTTTCATTAGGTTATTTTTATAAATAAGGAAGTTATTAAATACTTAATTAAAATTTTGAGCATTTTTTGAAAAATCGCAACAAAAAAAAAGATTCCGCCATTTTTTTTTTTTATGACTGATTCTAAAAGAGAAAAACATAAACTTGTTTAGAATAAAATATCAATTCATTAACTCGAAAGGAAACTTAAAGGGAATGATTTAGAAACCATTTTTATAAAAGCGTATCAATTTTGACTCATTTTTAAAAAATCGTAAAAAATAGAAAATATCATTATTTTGTTTAAAAAAAAATATACCATGTCGTGGCGAAAAAATGATCTTTCCGAATCTGTAATTATTTTTTGTCTGAGATAGATAGTATGAGTTAGATGGCGTTTTTTAAAACGGGAGAAAAATTCGGAACTTCATTCATTTCTACCTTACGTTTATCGCTAACCGTAACTGGTAACGCGTAACGGAAATTCCTCCCTACCATGCCATAAAAGTTAACTTCAAAATTCCAAGTAAAAGAAAAACAGTCTTCTTTGAGAAATATTTTATTCCTTTTGTATAGATTTAGATCATTAACAGTAATTACTGTAAGTGTATATGTGTGCAAAACTCGTGCTAAAATTAAAAGCATTTAATGAACAATTTCTAGTCACTCTGCAGATTACCTGATTCATTCCTTACAGTGAGACCCCACAGGGGCTCACCTTCTTTAGGTGAGTACGGGTGTCACAATCCCGAGGTACCCTAGTGATCTTTTCCTTTTCTCAAGGGGTTTACTCTCTTTGGTAAACATGGGTGTCACAACCCCGGGGTACCCTAGTGATCTTTCTTTAATTTTAGCACTCTTACTTATCATTTATATTTCCCTTCATAATTTTCACATCGAGACCACAAACAACTTATTCGAAATGTACATCCCCTCAGGGGCTCATCTTCTTTACGTAAGTACGGGTGTCACAATCCCGAGGTACCCTAGTGATCTTTCCCTTTTCCCAAGGGGTTTACTTTCTTTGGTAAGCCCGGGTGTCACGAACCCGTGGTACCCTAGTGATCCTTCTCTATTTTCGACCCTACTTCTTGTCACCCAATATCTCCTTTTTTTTCCTCTTTTCACTCAGAGGCTCACCTTCGGGTGAGTACGCAGAGCCTCGTCCCCGAGGTACCCGAGTAAATTTTGAAAAAAAAACAACCCAAAAAATATTTCTTTCGTTAGTATTTAAGTTACAGTTCAATATTTAACTTTATATTTACACTGGTGTGCAAAAATTAAGGACGAAGTCGAAAAATTAGCATATCAGACGAACGAAGAGGCAGAGCGGACAGAAAGACCAATCAGGAGATTAAGTAAGGTGATGTACGGTAGCACATGCACAGATATGCAGGTAGACGTAATGGGGGAGTGTCTGAGTAGTATAAAGCATGTTGTCGGTGTAAGATCAGTATTTCTGGCAAAGAGATTGCACGCCGTATAGCAGTTAAAATAACACAGAGTTGCTGCCTCAGCGAGAAATGGCGAATAATCAATCTGTTAGACGACATCTGGATGCTTTTACCCGAGGTCGAATCATTGGGAAGTTGGACGAAGGCCGCAGTGTGACAAGTGTGGCTGCAGAGTTCGAATTGCTCACAGCATCGTTTCACGACTTTGGAGACAATTTCAAACTACAGGAACAGCTATCCGGGGGTTCAGTAGTGATCGTTCACGAGGAACCACACCCGCAGATGACCGGTACATTGTCTTACAGGCCAGAAGAAACAGGCGGCAGACAGCGTGAGAAATCTCCAAACACACGACACAGGCGACTGGACGACCGATATCGCGTTTTACCGTGGCCAGAAGACTGCACGGTGGTGGTCTGTTTGCACGACGCCCTATACGGTGTGTATACCTTTAACGCCTGCCCATCGGAGAAGGCGTTCTCTGTGGTGCCGGGAACACCGGAATTGAGAGATAATGAATGGGGACGAGTACTCTTTACAGATGAGAGCAGATTCAGTTTAAATAGCGATTCTCATCGCATACTCATCTGGAGAGAGCGGGGAAGCCGCAATCATCCCTCGAACATCATTGAAAGGGACAGGTATGGAGGTCGCGGTGTTCTCGTTTGGGGAGGCATCATGCTTGGTAGTCGTACAGACCTTCACATCTTCGACGCAGGTTCAGTCAATGCGACCCGTTATTGTAACGAGATTCTTCTTCCATGTGTGCGTCTTTTTAGAGGCGCTATGGGTCTGCAGTTTCTTTTCATGGGCGACAATGCACCATGTCATCGCACAGTAGCGGCCGAACAGCTCTTAGAGAGTGAGGATATTGAACGTATGGATTGCCGGCACGATCTCTGGATCTCAATCCCATCGAGCATGTATGGGATTTTCTAGGCAGACGCTTGGCAGCTCGTACTTTACCACCAGTAATGATTCAGACTCTTCGATTGGCGCTGCAAGACGAATGGGCAGCAATGCCTCAACAACTCATTGACATTCTCATTCTCAGCATGGGCAGACGCTGTGAAACCTGCCTAGCAGTCAGGGGAGATCATATCCCCTACTAAAGACCGGATTGTTCTTGCTGGACACCCATCACAGGGTTGTTTCGGCCTTCAGTCGCATTGCGCTCCATGCTACTTTTTCAATCAAGCTTCTTTTTTATCCCTCTGATTTCTCTTTTAGTAAGTGTTGCTTACATATATTATACATGTCCTTAGGTATTGGGGATCTTACGGTATTAAATGTGTTGATTTGGAAAGCTTTGTACAAAGTTATATTGAAAAAAACCGTCTCGTCCTTAATTTTTGCACACCTGTGTAGTTCAGTTAGGGGTTATTTTGTGGTTAATTTTTTGGGGTATTTTAATTTTAATTATTTCTACTTTTTAATTAAGATTTATTTATTTGGGGTATTTAAAACAAATAGAAATTTAATTTCTATTCAATAGATGTCAAAACTGATTTTTGAGTCTTACCCGCATGTTTGCCGTGTGCGGCGACCCGAACCGGGGAAAGGGGAGACTTGGGTTCCTGTTGAGTGCCCTTTTCCCCATGCTTCGCCGTAGACAGGAGGCAGGAGTGAGCCCGCTCCTGTCAATCGGCTGGTGATTAGTTCTGAGGATTCCAATACGGGTTCTTTTAGAATACCAAAGACGGTTGCTTTAGGTTAGTATTCCAGTTAGGGGTGCCCTGGGTGAACTGGCGGATCACATCCCGAACCTGTAATACTATACTCCAGTACCACCTCTGAGGTAAGTGCCGTGCCTTACGCATGGCAGATGACCGGCGGGCTGCCTCCCCTTGTTGGGCTCCATGTTGGGAGGAGGCGTACTGGGGTGAACAACATAACACACTCATGGAACCCAGCAGGAAATCTCCTTCAGTGGAGCTCCATTCACTTGAATTTTGTGATTCGTTTCATTTTTTTATTGTTAAAACTCCTGAAGCCTTTGCGAATATTTCACCTTTCCTAATTGAGAAAGCCTTTACTAGTAGTATTGGGGAGGTCAAGACGATTCGTAAGGTGCGCTCCGGGACTTGTTCCTCGAAGTGTCATCGGCGAAACAGGCGACCTCCTTATAAATCTGCAAAGCTAGCTTATTTAGACGTTACCGTGGCTCCTCATAGCGATTTGAATTTTCGCGTGGCGTAATCTCGCCAGCGGATTTTAAACGTGTCGCCTAAGGAAATCAAAGAAAATATGAAGGCCCAAAAAGTCTGTGATGGGCAGGCGTATCACGATAAGGCGGGATGGACAGGTATTGAACACAAAGTACCTCATCCTGGCATTTTCTACACCTAACCTCCCACAGACCGTTAAAATGGCCTACATCCGATGCCCAGTTCGACCGTACATACCAAATCCACTCCTCCTTTCAGTGCCAGCGATACGGCCACTCTAAAAACGTCTGTCTTGGACAGACTACCTGCCCCTCGTTGTGGGGAATCGGGCCACGTCAGCGCAGATTGTCCTGTCCTGTCAGACGCTCCTGTCCGACTTGGATTACAGAGAAAGAGATCACAGCTGTTAAAATAAAAGAAAAGATTTCACCCAGAGGCACGGCATGTTGTTTTGTCACGCACGCCGGTCTCTGGTAAAAGTTATGCTGGTGCAGCTCGCAAGAGCACATCGAATAAGTGCATCCAATGTACTGAAGGAACAGATAACAGCTCGGATTCAGCGACACCAACTAATCCGGAGGTAATTGCAAAATCAAAAGCAATTCACCCCCTAAAACGAAGGTGATTGCTAAACAACCTAGCAAATCACCACCTCCGGCGAAAAACTATAATTAAAAGGACACAGAGCGATTCGCCGAAAAGACCAAAAGGCAGAAGGGCTCGTCAACGGAATCAAAGGCCAACTTTGGCCTCCATCGGAAAATAGAGCAAAGATACTTTAACCGGAGATTGTTCTGAAGACGATGAAGCTATGATGGATATTCAATCGGGACCTTCGACTTCTAGCTCCGAGGAGGAGCGAGTGCGGCGCTATAATGGCCTCCTTCATTTCCTGGAACTGCCGTGGTTTGAGGACTAGACTCGATGATCTCAAATCCAACATATCCACGTACCAGCCCGCATGTGTTGCTCTTCAGGAGAATTTTCTGAAGAGAACCATGAAAATGCGAGTACGGGGTTATAATTGTGTAGGACGGGATGTAGATGGAAATGCATCTCTAACTGGAGGTGTATGCCTCTTCATGTCTAATCTGTATCCCAGAACTGTCGTCACACTGCACGCATCATTACAGGCTGTTGCTGTTCGGATTCACATCCATTCTTTAGTCACAGTCTGCTGTGTATATTTACCACCCAACGATGTTGTGCAACAAGTGGATTTGAATCAATTAGTCAGCCAATTACCAGCTCCTTTTATTTTGCTCGGTGACTTTAATGGACACAGCCCTCTGTGGGGGCATGATAATACAAACTCGCGGACGACAGATCGAACAGTTGATCTCAGATCACTGTCTCTGTCTGCTAAACAACGACGAGAAGACTTATTTCCATGCACCCACGAGGACATTCTACTCCCCTCGATCTAGCCATCTGTTCGCCAACTCTGTTACCGATGTTGAATTTCGAGGTTGATAAAGATCTGCACAACAGCGATCATTTCCTCTCCTAGTCTCGCATTTTAATGGTGCGGGGACACGTTTTCGTCCCCCCACTTATCATTTTCATCGCGCAGACTGGGATAAATTCACACGGTTAGCGATTATCACAGGCACAATGGTTCAGAACAGGGCAGTTGATGATGCCATTTTAAATGTCTTTGAAGCTATTCGGAATGCTGCCGATGCAACAATTCCCAAAACATCAAATTCTCCTCCAAAGCTGTGCAAACCATGGTGGAACGCTTCCTGCCAACAAGCCAAAAGGAACAAAGGAGTACGTGGTGTATTTTAAGAAGGTACCCCACTACTGATAATCTCATAGAGTTCAAACATGCGAAAGCGTTAGCTCGTAGAATACATCGTCAATGCCAGAGAGAATCTTGGATCAAGTATGTGTCTTCAATCACATCGTCAACCACCAGCCAATAGTTATGGAGAAAGGTCAAAGCAGCGAATGGCCTTTATCAGGAATTTACTATTCCGATATTGGAAACATCGACTGCTTTGTATTCGTCCCTTTTTGATGTGGCCAACGGGATTGGCCGAACATTTGCTGGCGTGTCCAGCTCCGATTCATATAGCCCTGCATTCCAGGCGTCTAAAAATCATTTAGAGAGGACACCTATCAACTTTAGGTGCCGACAACCTCTACCATACAACTGTGATTTTGACATGTTTGAATTGAAGAGAGCCTTATCATATCGGCCCACAATACTAGTCCAGGTCCTGATGGAATATCCTATTAGTTGCTTCGCCATTTGAACGAGGATTCACTAGTAAGTCTCCTTTACCTATTCAACCGAATATGGAGGTAGCAGGTGTATCCTACTTAATGGCAAGAAGCCATAGTGATCCCCATTCTAAAACCTGAAAAGATCCAAAGAACCCTCTCAGCTATCGACCGATAGCACTCACAAGCTGCCTTTGTAAGACACTAGAACAGTGTTTCTCAATGGGGGCGCGCCCCTTGGGGGCGCGATGACCCTACAAGGGCGCGAGCGTATCGAAAATTTAAAGATTTTCTTTAAAAAAATAACCGGAAAGAGAAGTAAAACAAAATGCTTTCTTCCATAATAAAAAATACACACAACAGCACTGACATAATTTATGTTTATTATCTGCCTTTTTTCCGTCATCAAATAGCTATCTTTGATCCCAAAACCAAATTAAAGAAAAAAAAAAAAACATTTTGTTTTATTTGCTGAATTTCCTCAATGAGAGGTTTTTTTTTATTACGTTTTAACATAAAATATTACTCGTTAAAAGAAAAACGAAACCCAGACCCTGAGAAAATTCTAAGAAGATAAACAATATTCACCACTGTGTGTAATTATTATTGAAATACTGTACATTAGTTGTAGAAAAAGAAAAGGACGTCATGATTCACTTTTCAGCCAGGCTGCATAGTACGTTTGCTAATTATTTGATTGACCTTCAATCTTATGGTATGGTTATTATCAATATTAGTTCCTCCCATCTTTTATGCGTTTGCTTTTCGCTTAGGAAATTGTAAATAATTGAGTTTTGCGATATTTGGAAAAGAATTGATTGGTTTAACATTTCTGTAGGATAATTGAAAAGTGTCTGATTTGCGTCCTTTATTATGGTCTTGTACTTTTGAATCATTTTAGTTTCAGTTTTATTGGATTTTTTCTCAAATCATCAAAGAATTGAATGGTCCTTGAAAGAAGGTAAGTATACTTTCTATAAATTAAAAATATTCACTAGAATTCCGATTTGTATCGTGTACAGTAAAAATAATTCTAAACAAATGATTGGGGTGACTGAGTTCCCCCGCACTACCATTAATGTTAGTATCGAGTACGCGCCTGCTCCCGGGTTAAAACATTTTGAAGTCTTCTCGCTTTAAATGTTAAAAAAGTGACACAATTATTCTTCATCGGAATTTTATATTCTTTTTCATAATTTAACATTAATTCTAAATGCTAATTGTGTGAGGTTTAAATTACAGTTCTTTTAAACAGTTATTTACAACTATAGCATTTATCTAAAAAAAAAAAATCATTTTACATTTTTGTATACAATGTCGTGCACACAGTTTTACTCTCCTTACAGTTCAGCTATTATATCAAGAATAATGTTTTATTTTTTTAAAAAATAAACTCGTGCGAAGAGTCGGTGTTTCAGCCAGTATACGCGTTTGATGTATCAGTACTGAAGAAGGTATTTTATAAATAATTTCTTATTACTGAATTTGGCCGCGGTAGCCGAGTGGTATAGGTATCGGATCGTGGCTTGCCTTGTCACGAGTTCGAGCCCAGTACCACTAAAGACCCGCCGTGTAGGGCAGCGATGCACGTTAAATCTGTTGAGAGTTGAAACGTTTTCCCGTGGTGTTGTGTGGTAGTTAGGAGAGAGGGGTGCCAGCTCAGGTGTCATCCACGTCACTTGACCATGGTTCAAAATTACGTGGTCCGTCGTCAAAAGCCCTCGTGCAGCTGAACAGTGCGACGTTATTATTCAATCAATCAATCTTATTACTAAATTAAGAACAAGTTTAATAATTATTAGGGACTTCCATGGGCTTGTCTTGTAGAGGAAAGTTTTTCAAAGGAAGGTTTAATTTCAGAAATTGACACTTAAAGAGTTATTTTTCTATATTTAGCTGAGATCTATATTTTGTCTTCAAGGCATCCACTGCAGAAAATCCGGTTTGAAAAAGGTAGGATGTTGAAAATGGTAATAGTATACGAAGTGCTTTTGTTTTCAGTACAGATAATTCCTCATCCACCTCTACCCCAAATTCAAAGAGCGATTTATTACAAAATTGCCTTTTAATTTTTCACTGGATGTGAAATCTATGAAGATTTCTTCTTCGGAAGTTGAGAGCCCTTCTGGAGTATCTTGAAATAGATCCCTAATCCACTCGTAACTTACTACCAAGCTGTCCTCATCTAGAAAATACTTTTAAAATTCTTTGCCAACATAGCTAAATGATTTTACATGTTTTAAAAACAACTTTCACATGTTGTTCTACAGATTTGTAAGTTTTAACACATATCGAGCTGGGGCTTTTTTCCATCATTTACTTCAGTAGTGGTAAAAACAAAATTTAAGTATTTTTGAAAAGATCGCCTTGATTTAATTTTCGGAACCATGCTCGTTAGTCTGTGTACTTGTTGATTCTTTATTATGGTCGAATGTTTGCTTACGACTTAAAAAGATATGTATGATATTGTTTTAATCTACTGCCGTAAATACTTAATTACCGTGAATTACAATTAACGTGGAAATTTAAAAAAATTTACATTCAAGCTAGATTCGGTAGCTATAGGAGTATCGAGTCGACCAAAACTGACTGGAATTGTACGAGGAAAAGCATTTTTACATGTTTTGCGCAGACGTCCGATAGGTTACCCAGACTCACGCAAACGTACCCTATAATGCCAGATGTGATGGATATGATAGAGAGCGACATTGACTAGACTATTTTTCTAATGACATTTGTACTTTGAGAAATGAATGCTGAAGGAAATAAATCTTTAATTAAATACATCATTTTGCGATCTGTTCCAATTTAAAAATTAGAGAAAGAAAAATAACATAATTCTAAGTAATATATATATATCTTAAGAAAATTACTTAAAATATATATTACTTAAAAGTTACATATACACAAAATTTAATATACTTATCGTATTAATTTGTACGGTTTATAATTAAGATCGTATTGTAACTTTAGCGTCTCTCTCTCAAAGTGCATTTTTATTGCAGTAAATACATTATTGTTGTACAGGGGGCGAGACCAAAATTATGATTGAAAATTGGGTCGCCAGTATTGAAAGTTTGAGAAACACTGCTTTTAATGTATGAGTGGTGCACAGAGTATTTTATGACGAATTAATTAATACTAAATTAAGAACAAGTTTAATAATTATTAGCTACTTCCATGGGCTTGTCTTACAGAGCAAAGTTTTTGAAAAGAGTTTTAAGATAAGAAATTGACCCTTTGAGTTCATTTTCTATATTTAGCTGATATCTATATTTTGTCTTCTAAGCAACCACCGCTTTTTGTAATATGTTCCAATTTAAAATCAGAGAAAGGAAAAATAACTTAGTAATTATCCTATTACTTAACTTTTTTGCTTAAAAGTAACATATACAAAATTTAATACTTATGTCATGAATTTGTACGGTTTATAATAAATATTGTTGCTTTATCGTAAAAGTGCATTATTATTGCATTCAGTAAATTATTATGTATAGGGGGGGCGCGATAAAAATTGTGATTGAAAAGGGGGCGCCAGTATTGAAAGTTTGAGAAGCACTGCTCTAGAACGTATGGTCAATGCCCGTCTCGTTTATCAGCTTAAAAAACAGATGCATTCCTCTGTTTCAGAGTGGCTTCCGTGTAAGGGAAGGTCCACTGACAATATTATTAAGCTGGAAAGCAAAATCAGAAACGCTTTTGTCCGGAGGAATCATCTAGTTTCTATCTTTTTCGATATCGAGAAGGCATATTACCGTACTTGGCGCTATGGAATACTCCGCACTCTTTTAACTTTGGTCTTCGTGAAATTTACCAATTTTCATTCAAAAGTTTTAAATGTACGCACTTTTAAAGTTCGTTTGGGTGGCACTCTCTCTGCTTCTTTTACAAGCCGAGGGATTTTCTTAGGGAAGCATTATGAGTGTCACCCTTTTATTTTCATATTTCACTCATCTTAAATATTTTATCACATCTATACAGGCTTCTTTTATATCGATGACTTTCAGATCAGTTGTGAAGGCTCGGATATGCGCATGATTGAACGGCAGTTGCAAACTGCCGTCAACAACATTGTAAAATGGTGCGACCGCAACGGTCATAGTATTTCTGCGAGCAAGAGTTGCTGCGTGCACTTTTGCCGCAAACGGGGTATTCATCCCGACCCCGACATACGCATCCGTGATGTACAAATTCCATCAGTTGACATTTTTGATTCATAAGGCGTCGAGGTTTCGACCGCCGGCTCACTTTCCTTCTGCATATTTTACATTTGCGGAAGAGGTGTGAAAAGTCTTAAACCTCTGAATGTGTTGTCAAACGCACCTCTTGGGGGGCGGATCGAACATCATTGCTCAGAGTGTATCGAACAGTGATGTCTTGCTCTCTCGCATCGACTACTGAGATTATTCTGTTCACTCATGGATCAGCGTGCAAACTCTATACTGAAAGAAAGCTTAGGCCCGTCGCGCACCGCTGCCAGCGTACACGAGATCTGCTCGGGTGCGTTTCGCACATCACCAGTGCAAGAGTCTGCCTCATTTCCTCTAGATCTTGGGACGGAGGAAGCTTTCTGTCTGTTGAGCATTATTTTACGATTTTGTCCGTGCCTCTCACATCCTCTGCAGAATGTGTATATGAGTACGTTCCAGCAAGAAGAGACTTATGCCGCATGCGGCCGTCTAACATCCGGCCATTTATGGATAGGATGAAGCTTCTTGTTGCTGAACTCGACCTACCTAACGTGAATATTCAGATAAGAATCCCCTCAGGGGGCTAAACCTTCTTTAGGTGAGTGCGGGTTTCACGCTCCCGAGGTAACCGTGATCTTTTCCTTTTCCTAGGGTTTACTGTCTTTGGTAAACACGGGGTTCACGAACGCCGAGGGAACCCTTGTGGTCCTTTTCTATTTTTCAGCCCTCTTTCTTGCCAATTCAAATTTCCCTTTTCTTCTTTTCACGTCCAGACCACAGCCCTACATTAAACAGTGAACTTTGTTTTTATTTTCTAAGTAAAAAAATGATATTTTTTACTTACTGTATTATGGTTTACATTTTTATATTACTTTCTTTTAATTTAATTTTTTCGCAAATTTCTTTTTCAATATTTTGATTTTGTTGGGTTCTTTTATGTTCGATTATTGATTTTTGTGTTCACAACTTATTATCTTTATTTTTTTCTGCCACGAAGTCTTGTGGCAGACCAGGAGTGAGTGGAATGAAGTTGTCTGATGTTTTTCACTTTTTTTTTTGTTATGATGACAGAACAGACTGCTCTCTGGGAAAACTGGCACTTGGAGTGGGTATTAAACTTGAGGACCTTTGGACAGCTGGCGAGGTGAGGGCCGTCTTGGAGGAAGCGGCCATGCAGAGGGTACCGGAGAAAATCTGAGTTTTATATCTCAGGCGGCCAGATAGTACAGGGAGCCGGGACAGCCTAACCAGCATAATGTCCTAGCTGCTCTATCAGCTGGTGCATAATCCCACCTGTCTTGTAGTTCCAGGTGATGCCTGGATAGGGTCCTGCATTGCAGAGCCAGGGGCTCTCCCGAGGCCACTACTGGTTGCTGAATCAAGGTTTAGTCTTTACAAACTGGTCCTCTGAAAATCAAAAACGGACTCTCCTCCTCCTTTCCTAAAAATCAAAATAAATAAAAGAAAAGAAAACTCAAAAACGCATTTATTAAAAGCCCCTTTCCATACTATGGTCCAACTCATAATGTTCAGCCCATGGATTCTATAAGTTCATGTCCTGATAAAGAAGTTGTGCTACCGAAACCTAATGTTGACAAAATTGCTGCACATACTAGATTTTTACTTTTATCTTTACCAGACAATGGTATGCTAATAAAATCGCCATTTGCAATTAATAAAGCTCTAATAGGGATAGGTGGTGAACCTAAATCAGTAAAACGATTACGATCCGGTGACCAACTAATCGAAACTAACCCCACTTTACAAACAAAATCGTTCCTACTTGCCAAACCTTTTCCAGATTCTCCGGTAACCATAAGTCAGCACAAAACGCTCAATTCTTGCAGAGATGTAAGTTCAGGATCTGATTTATTGACCACCCCAGACGCAGAAATCCTTGATGGATTTTCTGATCAGGTGTGATCCAGGTTAGAAGAATAACAATAAAAAAGAGGCATCTTTATTCCAACAAAACATTTGATTCTAACCTTTAATAGACCTAAAGTACCCACAACAATCAAAGCCGGATACCTAAACTGTAAGATTCGCCCTTACATTCCGAATCCTTTGCGCTGTCTCAGGTGCCAGAGGTTCGGACATTCACAAACTTCTTGCTGCGGACAACTGACTTGCTCTAGATGTGCATCTGTAGGACATTCTTCTACAGACTGTACTCTAGAGCCAAATTGCATTAACTGTTCACAGTCCCATCCATCGAATTCTCAATTATGCCCAAAATGGAAACTAGAAAAAAATACAAGAAATCAGAACAAACAATAATATATCTTATATAGAAGCTAACCCAAACATATGCCCAAGCTAGTAAACCTTAACCAATCTCCGTTACAACGCAGACAGATGAAAACATCACTAAAATAAAATGTCCATCTCTAAATTTACTTGCCTCCACTTTCATCTCCTCCTAAACCAAATATTTCACTATTTTCTCCTGCTGCTTCCAAATCATCCTCGTCCCAAACACGACTCTTGCCCTCCATCTCTTCAAAATATCTACAATATCGGCTCCTCAGCCACCAACTCCCATGTCTAACGAAAAGTGAACATTAAAGAGCAACCGTCTCAGGCACATTGCCCCGAAAATTTAAGAAAAAAAAACAGATCTAAAAAAAAAAAAGTAACACCTACAAAGAATTTAAAAGAAACTCATGTAAAAACACATCTTTGAAAACTGCAAGGGAAGAAGATTCCCTCTATGAATCAACTCCCATCTCCAAAAGATCTCGGAGACGGAAAACTTCTAAACCTTTGGATGTCATGGACACAGACGCTGATCCTTTTGACACGGAATACGTCACAGGTCTGGCATCCGAAGAAGATGAGAGCCTTTTAGAGGCTGATTTTCAACAAGTGGCAGATAATCCCTTGAAAGGGCCCCTTTCGCCAAGTTCGCCCAAAAAATAACTTCCCTGGATTCTTGGGACTGTCGTGGCTATAGATCGCATACAGATGACGTAAAAGACATACGTCAGTACCATCCAGTATGCGTAGCGCTTCAAGAGACTTTCTTGAAGTCTTGTCACACAACAAAGATACGTCGGTATGGTTGTGTGCGGAAACACACGGAACGACTCTCTGTGTCCGGATGCTTATGTATTTTTACATCCCCCGATGTTCCTTCTAGTGCTCTCCCACTCCGTACCTCGTTGCAGGCTGTTGCCGTGAGAATTCATAACACGAGCCTTATCACAGTCTGCTGTGTTTAATTGTCACCAAATACTGTTATCCACCAACATGACTTGAACAACCTGGTAGATCAGTTGCCAGCACTCATTGTCATACTTTTTGTGACTTTAATGGACATAGCACTCTGTGGGGGTAGTGTGAAGACGAACCCTCGTGGCAGACAGATCGAACAGGTACTTTCTGATCACTTTCTCTGCCTGTTCAATCACGAGGAACCAACGTACTTTCACGTACCCATACGATCCGTACACACGTTAGATTTGGCCATCTGCTCACCATCACTCTTACCTCATTTAAATTTGTCTGTTGAGAAGAACCTTTACAATAGCGACCACTTACCTGTTATCCTTTCTCAGGGTTATGATACGGGTGGAAAAACGTTAACACCTACGTATTCTTATAGTCGTGCAGACTGGGCCCTTTTCACACAGTTGGCTGTGATACCTGATGCAATAGTCAAGACAGAAAGTGTTGATACTGCTGTACAAGAAGTCACCAATGTTTTGATTGCCGCTGCTGATTTATCTATACAAATGATTTCAAGTCATTCATTCCAACGTTACAAACCTTGGTGGAATGCTGATTCTCAGACAGCGTATAAGAACCAGCGGAAGTTATGGGGAATTTTTCGCAGATATCCCACTACGGAGAATATCTTGGCGTTTAAAAAAGAAAAGCAAATGCTCGCAGAGTAAGACGTCAGGATCAGAGGCAATCCTGGATTCGATATGTGTCCTCGCTCACCTCGTCAACGTCCAGTAAACAATTATGAAAAAGATTAAGGCAGCAAATGGGATATATCGGGAAATTTCCTTCCCTATTTTACAAACCTCAGACTCTGTCTTTTATTCCCCAGACGAAATAGATAATATTCTGGGTGAAACTTTTCAGAGTGTATCGAGTACAGCGTCTTATAATTCTCGTTTTCTCAAGATTAAGGGACAAGCAGAACGTACACCAATTAACCTTTCCACTCGTTCCTTTTTCCATATAACTGTGATTTTACGATGACTGAGTTAAAAAGGAACTCTTACAAACGCACAATACAAGCCCTGGACAAGATGGAATCACTTACACGATGCTACGTCAACTAAATCCTAAAACTCTAACCTATATTCTTTTTTATTCAACAAAGTTTGGAAGGAGCATTGCTTGCCCTCCAGCTGGAGGGAAGCCATTGTGATTCCAATCCTTAAGCCGGGCAAGGTGGCAACAGATTCTCTGAGTTACCGTCCCAATGTACTGACGAGCTGCTTCTACAAGACCTTTTGAACGCAAGGTAAATACTCGTTTGGTATATGTTTTGGAGAAAGAAAAGTGTATTTCTCCTCACTATAAGAGTGGATTCTGAAGTCGATCCACTCTTGATAACCTTGTATTCCAAGAATCCCCAGATCTCTGAGGGATACTTTGTTAGGAGAACCCATTTGGTTTTTCTATTCTAACATAGAGAAAGCATACAATACCGAACACCATAGTAACTGGGATTCTCATATAATACATAACATGGTTTTTTTTGGCTTAAGGAAATCTTCCCATTTTTATTTTTAACTTTTTAGCTGTTCGTTATTTTTGATGTATGCATTCGTCACTCATCTTCTCATAAATTCATGCAGATCAATTGTTGCTATCAGGGTAGCGTTTTTGAGGCGTTACCCTTTTAATATTCATATGAGTACTTCATCACCTCCGTATCAGTGCGGTGCTTTTTCACCGACATAAAACAAATCTCAGCTGTCAAGGTTCAGATATTATGCGACTAATTGAGCGACAGCTGCAAACAACAGTCAATCGATTAGCTAAGTGGTGCAATCAGAATTAACACACGATCGCTCCTTCCAAGAGCAAAGCTTTGTCATTTTTGCAGAAAACGTAACATACACCCAGATCATTTTATTCATATAGGAAATATTCAAATACCTGTAGTCAGTGAGTTGCGCTTCCTCGAAGTCTTTGACTGTGAATTGACTTTTCTTCCGCATGTCCTTGCTTGCGAAAGAAGTGTGAACGATCCCTCAACATCTTAAAAAGTACTATCAAACACCTTATGGGGGTGCCGATAATCTCGTTACTCCGAGTATATCAAGCAACTAATCCTTTCACGTTTGGACTATGGTTGTGAAGTGTACGGTTCTTGCTCGTGCATCTGTGTTAAAAACGACTGGACACAATACATCATTCTGCTCTGCTCTGGTGCCTTCAGAACCTCGCCTGTTACCAGCTTGTATGTGGTATGCCATGAACCAATCTTTAGAACTAAGGCGGAGGCAATTAAGTGCAAAGTATTTATTCGTGTCATGGGCTGTTCCTTCTCATCCATTAAAAACTTTTCTCTTGTCATTGGTCTCACTTCTCGACTCTATGAAGCCCATTCATTTAACATCGCTTTCCTTTTTCGGAATGAAAAAGGGCTGCTCTAAATGACGCCCACTTAAGTAACATAAAATATCCAGAAAATAAAACTTGCTTTTCCACCCTGGGACATCCAATGTTTTAATTATAGTAACCCCTTTTCAGGCTATAACAAAGCAGGCACTCGTTGATGTTATTTTTCATCAACTCTTTATCCATCGCATTGAGTATTCTAAATACATACCAGTCTACACGGACGGATCGAAGACTGCAGGACATGTTGGGTGTGGTGTTGTTTTTAAGAATACCATTCTTAGATTTAGCTTACATAATTCAAGTCTGTCTTTAGTGCAGAATTAACTGCCATTCTAATCGCACTTCAGCATATATTACTTTCCAACTAACGTCATTTTTGTGTGTACACTGACAGCATGAGTGCTCTAAAATCCTTACACCCCCTCAGGGGGCTCACCTTTTTTAGGTGAGTACGGGGTTTCCACGCTCCCGAGGTGCCCTAGTGATCTTTTCCTTCTCCCTAGGGGTTTACTGTCTTTGGTAAACACGGGCTTCACGAACCCGGGGAACCCTAAAGCTGATCCTTCTCTATTTTCGGCCCTCTCTTTCTTGCCATTCAAATTTCCTTTTCTTCTTTTCTTTTTTTCCTGACCAAAGACCTACATTTGACAATGCACATTGTCCCAACTTAAATTTTTTCTAGTAATAAAATTGATATTTTTTTACTGCCGTATTATGGTTTGCATTTTATATTACGTTCTTTTCATTTGATTTGCTTAAATTTCTTTTTAATGTTTTGATTTTGTTGCTTCTTTTATGTTCGATTCTTGCTTTTTTGTGTTCAACTTATCATATTTATTTTTCTGCCACGAAGTCCTGTGGCAGACCAGGACTGAGTGGAATGAAGTTGTGTCTGTGATGGCTTTTCACTATTGGTATGATGACACAACGGACTGCTCCTGGGAAACCTGGCACTGGGAGCGGGGTTTTTTAAACTTTTGAGGACCTTTGGACTAGTGAGGTGGGGTCTTGGAAGAAGCGGCCATGTAGAGGGTACAGGAGAAAAGCTGAGTTTTGCGTCTCAGGCCGCCAGATAGTACAGGAGACCGGGACAGCCTAACCAGCATGTCCTGGCTGCTCTATCAGCTGGTGTATAATCCCGCCTGTCTTGTAGTTCCAGGTGGTGCCTGGATGGGGTCCTGCATTGCAGAGCGGGGGCTCTCCCGAGGCCACTACTGGTTGCTGATTCTGAGGGCAAACCCTGCCAAACTGGTCCTCTGAAAATCAAAAGGGATTAACCTTCTTTTTTCAAAAAAAAAATCAAAATAATAAGTAAAATTAAGGAAAAACCTCAAACGCATTTTTAAAAAACCCCAACTCACCCTACCCAACTCATGATGCTCAGCCGATGGATGGTAAAGGCCTTATATCACCCACAACTGCCATTGATACTATTGCTACGCATTCTCGATTTTAATTCTATCAATACCTAACAATGAAAAAGGTCACGGAAATCTCCCTTTGCAATACAGAAGGCCCTTCAAGGAATAGGTGGAAACCCGAAATCTGTGAAGAAATTACGTTCTGGGGACTTATTAATGGAAACCATATCTGCCCTCAAACAAAATCTTTCTTGCTGGCAAAAACATTTATAGACTCTAATTTAACAGTTACTCCCCACAAATCATTGAACTCTTTGTCGTGGTGTCATATCCGAGCCGGACCTTTTATACGCTTCAGAAGGCGAAATACTCGAGACTTTCTGACCAGGGTGTTACCCAGGTCAGTCAAGAATTACAATACTAAAAGACTCAACACGTTTACCTACTAAACATATCATTTTATTTTTCAATAGTCCGAAATTACCTACTACTATAAAAGCTGGATATTTAAATTTGCAAAATACGCCCAAATATACAGAACCCCTCTGCGCTGTTTCAAATGCCAGAGGTTCGGTCACTCCCAAAATTCCTGCCGTGGCCAATTAACATGCTCTAGATGTGCTTCCGTTGGGCATTCTTCCACGGATTGTACTCTAGAGCCAAAATGTGTTAATTGTACGCAGTCTCATCCTTCCGATTCAAAATTATGCCAAAAATGGAAATTAGAAAAAGCAGATCCAAGAAATTAAAACCAATAAAAAACATATCTTATTTTGAAGCACGCAGATTAACCCTCCATCTGAACAGAACGGATTTTTCCGCCCTACTAGAGGCTTCGAAAATGGACTGCACGGATTTTTCTGCCTTCAAGTAACGTTTTCAAAAGCGGATTAGCCGCACTTTTCTGAAATCCTTTCCCTTTTAATTTAACATCTTGAAAGATAATGAGGGACGGAGGAAGCAACACAGCAGGAGTTTTATGGCTCGCAGGGGAACCCCGTGTTTGACCCCCAATCGTAAAAAAAAATCGGGGAGAAATTTCTTTACAACCCAAGAAGTGTGTGTTTCTTTGCTAGCTTGTATTTTAAAAGTTTCCAAAAGTCCCAACGCAATAAGTAAAATATGTTACAATTCCCTTTTGGTTTTCATATTAATTTCAAACTGTAACAAGTTGGGCGTATCAGGGCAATCTGCTATTTTATATAGTTAGGCAAATTATCTTTTTTAAGTATATTTCTCTTTCGCTTCATTTTTTTTATTCAACGCTTTCAGTTTTTTGAAACATGATTATTTTATTATAAGATACCGAAAAAAATTAATAAAACATCAAACTCTTTAAAATTTGGAACCTTTTCAATTTTCCAACCACTAAAAATGAATAAATTTAAACTTCATCAAATCATTTGAAACATTTTCTTACACTTTGATAAAAATAATAACGAAAAAAGCTAATTAAGAGATTTATTAGTTTTTTTTTTTTTTTTTTAATTTCAAAGCCTAAGTGTTCAGGGAAGTTTAAGTACAGTGCCTGGTTATATATTGTTAATATAGACCGAATTGTATTTGAATTTTAAGTGCTTGAACTTCAGTTTACATCAAAGACAACATGAATGAAGATTTTCACACATTTTTTTATAACTTGAATGTTTGAATAAATGGTAATCAAAAATATACGGAAACATTTACAGTAGACATTTATGCATATAAATAAACATAAAAACCAATTTTAAATTCGAGCTATTGAAAAACATTCGAATTATATATTGTTCAAAAATATCTATTTATACAAAATACCTCTCAACATTTATCTTTTTAAAGGCTAACTGAATAAGTAATTAAAATCTGGATATGTTTTGAAATCTCGACCTTATAAAGCTAGAAATTTTATGTTAGAAATTCCATTTGAAATTTCGAAAAAAAATGCATCGCGCAGTTAAAAATTATTTACCATAAGTTTTAGCAATTGTTTGAGTATAATAAAAATTTCAAATTTTATTATATAGCTTCTTTGGTATCTTTTAGTATATTTCGCCGCGGTAGCAGAGTGGTATAGGTATCGGAACGTGGCTTGCTTTGTCACGAGTTCGAGCCCAGTACCACTAAAGACCCGCCGTGTAGGGCAGCGAGGCACGTTAAATCTGTCGAGAGCTGAAACGTCCTCCCGTTGGTGTGGTGGGGTAGTTAGGAGAGGGTGCCAGCTCAGGTGTCGTCCACGTCACTTGACCATGGTTCAAAATTACGTGGACCGTCGCCAAAAGCCCTCGTGTAGCTGAACAGTGCGACGTTAATATTCAATCATTCATTTAATATATTTCGAAGATTTCATACAATTCGGTTGAAAACCGCATGCTAAGAGCAAAAAATATACTAAAAAAATTGATGAATATACAATTACAATAAATTCTTACATAGAGAAGCAAAACTGAGAAGCTAAAGCATAGGAATAAAAATTTTTTGAGTATATCTGAAAGTTTTCAAAATATTTATTTTAAAGTTTAGAAAATTTGTGTGCGTTATGTTATACTTGATATCAATTAAATGGTTAAAAAATAATGTGTGTGTGTGTGTTAAATATTAGTCATGTAATCGTTTGATGACACATTCATATACTAATAAAAATTATCATGGTCATTGATGCGAATGTCAAGAATTTTATGTAATTTTAAATTCAGACATTAAGATATTGATGTAGAAAATATAAAACGACCATCTAAAATACATGAAAAATGCAGTATGCTATAAAATGATCTTGACAAACAAAATCCGGCATTTTCGCTTACTATGGCAGAGCCGGCTTAGTCAGGGGTGATCTGGATAAACAGAGAGAGAACCGCGGTTTTGATGGATGCCGCTCTAGCTTTTAAAGCTCCCAGGAAAAATTATATATATATATATATATAACTTACAAATGCAAAAATAAATCTTGTAATTTTCCATACATTTTTATAACAACGAATTGTGGAATTGGCTTCCAATACATTGTTGTGTTTGACAATATCTAAGGTAACCAACCCTACTTTAGATAGATTTGTACTACTTTTTTCGTAACCGTATTCCTTTTAAAATTAATTCGTGCAGCCGAAATACACCTTTGTACCCCCCTTAAAAATTTATGTTAACTATAACGGGTTAATTTTAATTTATGCAACTTGTGAAATGTTCATAATTAACCATTTCTGTCTAAACAGTTTACATGAAAAAAAAGTTTGGACTCCTTCATTCATTAGGGATTTATATAAGATTCTAACATTAAATTTTATTTTTCACCGAATAGGATTGAGTGAAAGTGTATAGTGCTTCCACACCACAGGTCTGGGGTTCTATTAACGTGCTGCGCAAGGTCGACTCTGCCTTTCATCCCCGATACATTGGGTCGATAAATGAGTACCAAGCTTGCTTCGGGTCGTAAACACTGAAGGTCTCTCTTCAGACAGACCACCAAATCGGGACATCTGTTCATGCACCTCAGCGTCCAAAGGTCAGGTGTATTATGATGGGCACAGTAGTTCCTGGCCCTCATGGATTGTTGTGCCTCTGAGTTTGAGGATTACATCACTTTGGGGATACCCCTTAGATAAACATGTATTTCCACTCATTTGCAATTAAACATTTTTTCTTTCAATTACGTTTATTTCAGAAGGAAGTTTGATTTTTCAACTGTATTTGCTTAATAACATGTATATTTGTGTGTGTATTATATTAAAAATTTGATCAGTCCAAAATTACATGTTTTTAGCTCCTCTAAAAGCTTTTAGGATTTTACAACTGATCTTACAATCCATATACGTTTTATAGTAGTATATTTAAAAATGATAAGGACATTTTTACGACTGTGTGAGCTGTTATGCCTCGTTTATAAATATAAAAAATTGCATTCAGCTACAGTTTTTAAAATGTACAGAAATAAGTGGAGCAACAGGATACTTACATATTATGAATATTTTTGACTGCAGTAAGATATATTTATATTTCAGTTTCTTTACAATTTTGAATAGAAGTTGTAAGCCATTTTGCGAATAGTTTGATATTGAGTATATGCCCATAGGCTATTTAATATTGTAAAGTGTTTTACTTTGATACCAGCACACATTAAAATAAGGCTCATTTGCAGTTATATGATCAGCTTCAGTGATATTTAAATTTTCAAAAAATAGTCTACACGTACGAAAACATTCTTTCACAACCGCACACCACATCTCATACTATATCTTCCCTACAGCAGGAAATATTTGTGTATACTGAAAATTTAATACAGGATACATTTCCAAGTGTTAAATTTGTTTTTAAAATTTGGTGTGAATACATTGTGAAACTGTCGGTTAACTTCACTGAACAAAATTGTTTTAAGTGTACTGTTTTGAAAGACAAGATTAATTAGGAGAGAACTTTTCTCACAACAGAATTTGTAATGACTGAATTGTGTGAAAATGTAGTTATCGATGTGTGACATTTTCCTTGTAATAAAAGAAACAGAAAGATAAGAAATTTAACTTGAGTAGAAAATGGTTAGAAGTACTGTCATGTGCATTTGAAGAAGTATATCCCCCATTAAAATTAAAAATTATTGACTGAATGTGTGTTATGTCCATCACAAATGCCGATGTAGAAAGGAATTTTTATTTAATACAAGAAGTTCGAAAAAGAGAACACTAGGAAGGAAAATTTAAATTTTTTCCGAAAAATATTCAGTTAACATAAAAATATCTTTTATATGATTTTAATTAAAATAAATTAAAAAGTATTGAAATCCTTTTATGCTATTTTAAATTAAAAATATAACTGAATAGAGAAAGATCGGTTTTATTTCATAAATATAATCATTGTATGTAATATTTATTCTGTTATTGTTTAAAAATGAGATAGAGCCTTTGCTCTTTTTTACCTCATTACTTTTTTAAAAAACAGGAAAGTGAGCGCGTTTTCTTACTCTCATATTCAAAAAAATGAATACAGGATGCTTTTTTCTGGTTCAAATCGCAATACCAAATATATATATATATATATATATTTTAATTTTTAAAAATGACAGAAAAATAAATTTTCTTTGAAGAAAATATAATTATTTTTCAACTTCTAACATACTATTTATTTCATTTTTTCCTCTTTTTTTTACCTTTCATTTCGTTTTTAATTTACTGTGACTGAACATATAGGAGAAAGAAACACCGTATCTTTTCAAAGAGGATTGATCAAGAGAGGATATCTACGCTTTCAAAGAAGATTGCCCAAGGCAACTTAACAGCTAGCTGTAAACGATTGATCTCTTGGTTCTTACTTTTCAAAGCGACCGAACTGGGTCGTAAAATTTTCCCCGTTCGACCACCCAACTTCTAAAAGGGGAAAAAAAAGTCTGTTGAATTTTTGAAGGGAATCGCAAAATAAGAGTTAAACGCTTTCGGAATAACTTTTCAGGAGGAAGGTGTCCAGTTAGAGGGATTAATAGTTCCTCAGTTAACCCAAACGTATGCTCAGGCTGCTAGAACTTCAACTATATCCACAGCTACCCAAACAGATCCCAATCTATCAAACATAATCTGTCCACCTTACAATGCCTAACACCCATATCTTCTTAAAAAATCCATTGCCTAATACCTCGTCTTCAGTATCTACCTTCTCCACGTCATCTTCATCTACTCAAGACAATCTCCTTCCTTCCCCATCTGGTATACTACCAACAATACAAAGTGAGTCTTTGACAATACCCATTCCTACTACAACTAGTTCCCCTGGCAATATCCTGAATACTTTAGTTTCACCTTTAGAAACTGAAACCCGTTCTCATAAAAACTCCTGCTAAACTTACTTTCGGTTTCAACTGAAAACTTATCTGCGTCTGTCCATAATGAATCCAATAGTGAACATTCTAATGCAGCTGAAGCCCAACAATTTGTAAAACGAAAGTCCAGAAATAGAAGAAAGCGCCCAAAAAAGTACAGAAACCAGATATCGAAATAAAAAGGGTTCCACATAGATCTAGAAATGCAACACCTACAGAAATAACAAATGATGACAAGGATATGATTACTTACGACGTGGAGGAGTGAGAACTTGATCAAGATCTTCCGAATAAATTCACCATTGACGAAGATCCTTTCATTCTTCCTAAAGGATATTTACGCGCATTAACTCCATCCCGATACAGGAACTATAGAGAATAATTTTTTTTTTCTACCATGTATTGTCTAACCTTGTTTTCAACTAACATTTGTATTTTTCAATGCTTATTTTAAAGATAAGTTCTGACTTGGTGGGGTGTTCCAAACCAAATTTTGTTTCTTTAAATCATTGAAAACGGTTTTAAGTGATTTGAAATTTGGAATTTTTTTAAAGTGTAGTGTCATAATTTTTACATAATTTATAAAACATTTTAAATTTCTTCACAAATGTTTGGCGCAGCATAGCCAAATTTGGCTCTTGCGCCATTAAACCCCACACTCACTCACTAAAATCCTTACACTTTTCAACAGAATACAGACACCCCACTGTAAAGGAAATTATTATCCTTCTGCGAAAATTAGAAAGAAAGGGTTTTGATATAATTTTTTCCTGGGTACCTGGACACGTGGGTTTATTTGGTAATCAACAGGCTGATACCGCTGCACGATCCATGTCTGATCACATGCAGCAACCTGTCTGTTACCGAGATATAAAACTTCTACACAGAACTCTATCCATCGTATATGGCAAGAGACTTAGGATCAACAGATCCTCAACAAACTGCATAGCATTCATCCTTCCACTTCTCATTGGACAGCACTACCAGTGCGAAGACATGATGTCCGCTAGACTCGACTTCACATTGGTCATACTCGTTTTACGCACAAGCACCGTCTGTTGGGTGAAAATGCCCCCCAGAATGTCCATCCTGTAAAGTCCCATATTCTGTTTATCACATTTTAATAGATTGTCCGTTTTTAACCTTTATCGCATTACCTTCTTTCATGCATCTGTTTTAAACTTATCTGACTTGGTGGGGGAATCTCCCCACCAAAGTCTATTTGCCTTCCTTTTAAAAATTGGATTTTTATATTTGTTTTAAATTGTGTGTTTCTTTGATTTTTACTATATTATATGTATATATGCATGCATTCATGCATATACATGTGTCATATACTTTTATACATATATATTTTTAAAAATATGACTTTCTTTTTACAAGTGTTTGGCGCAGCTTGGTTCTTTAGGTGAGTATGGGTTTCACGCTCATGAGGTGCCCTAGTGATTTTTCCTTTTCCCTATGGGTTTTACTGTCTTTGGTAAACACGGGATTCACGAACCCGGGGAACCCTAGTGATCTTTCTCTATTTTCGGCTCTTTTTCTTGCCATTCAAATTTCCCTCTTTTCCTCATTTCATGTCGAGACCACAGACAAATATTTAAAATTTACAATTTGAATTGGTTTTTTCTATTGAGAAAACTAACTTTTTATTACTAACATAATATGGTTTACATTTTTTGTATTGCGTTATTTACTTTCGTATATTACTTTAAATATTTTGATTGTGTTGCTTTATTTGCTTTCGACTAACACCGTTGGTTTTCCGACCCGCCTGTTTGCCGTGTGAGGCGTCTCATAAGGAGGAAAATGGTGTCCTGGGAATACCTTTGGCCCACGCTTCGCTGTAGACGGGAGGCAGGAGTGAGCCCTCTCCTTTCAATCGGCTGGTGGTACCTCTCTTCGGTGCCCCCGAAGAGACACTGCTGTAGGGTTAGTGCTGCAGATAAGGGGTGTCGGGTTTACCGTTGGATCCTCGTCCTGATGCTGTAGCATTATATTCTAGGTGTACTTCAGGTAAGCGCCGTGCCTGATTTTGCCAGATGACCGGCACACTGCCTCCTTATTGGACTTCGTGGTGGGTGGAGTCACGCCAGGATGAAGGTTCTTACGAGTACTTATGGATCCAATGCTACTGTGCCCGGGTAAAGGCCTCGTATTACCCAACCTAAACATTGACAACGTTGCTAAATGTTCCCGCTTTTTAATTTTTATCTTTATCAAACAGGGAAATGTCATGAAAATCTCCTTTTTTTTGTCCACAAAGCTATAATAGGGATAGTGGGTAACCGAAATCTATTAAAAAACTATGATCTGGTGACTTACATACCGAGACTACATCTACGTTACAAAGTAAATCGTTTTTGTTGGATAAAACCTTTTAGATTTTCCATTGACTGTGTAACTCCTCACACACACACACACAGATCTTTGAATTCATGCCGAGGTGTCATCTCCGAACCAGATCTTTTGTGTTCATTTGAAGCAGAAATCTTGGAAGGACTTTCTGACCAGGGTGTTACCCAGGTCAGAAGAATTACAATGAAAAAGACTCATCGCTTTTTTCCCCACTAAGCATTTAATTCTAACCTTCAATAGCCCTAAATTACCATCAGCCATTAAAGCTGGTTATTTAAACTGTAAAATCTGTCCATACATTCCGAATCCTCTGCGCCGTTTTAAGTGCCAGAGGTTCGGACACTCACAAACTTCCTGTCGTGGTCAACTTACTTGCTCCAGATGTGCATCGGTTGGACATGCGTCTACAGATTGTAATCTAGAGCCAAAGTGTGTTAACTGTTCGCAATCCCATCCTTCAGATTCCACATTATACCCAAAAAAAAAATAGAAAAACAAATTCAAGAAATAAAAACTAATAAAAATTTATTATATGTAGAAGCCCGAAAGCTAATAGTTCCACAACAATCGCAAACATATTCTCAGGTTGCTAAATCATCAACAATATCCACTACTACACAAACAGACGAAAAATCACAAAAATAATATGTCCACCACCTTTACCATGCCTGAAACCCGTATCTTCCGAAAATCCGATGGCTAGTACATCGCCCTTAATGCCTACAGTCTCCACATCATCTTCGTTGGCTGAAGCACATCTGCTTCCTTCCCCATCTGCAATAATACCAACAACACAAAGTTCGTCTTTGTTAAAAATACCTATTCCTACTACTACTACAACTACTTCCCCCGGCAATAACCTGAATACTTCTGTTTCATCTTTAGAAACTGAAACCCGTTCTCTTACAACCAGTAATAAACTTGCTACACTTTCAAATGAAACTCAACAATTAGTTCCCTTACCAGAATCTGTCCCTACTACATCCAATAGTGAACATTCTAATGCACCTGAAATCCTACAGTGTGTAAAACGAAATCCAAGAAATAGAAGAAAGCGCCCAAAAGTGCAGAAACCGGAAATTGAAATAAAAATGACTCCACATAGACCAAGAAAATCAGCACCTACAGAATATGCAACAGATGAGGAAGACATGATAACTTATGACGTAGAGAAAGAGGAACTTGAGCCAGATCCTACGTTTAAATTCGCATTTAAAGAAAGTTCTTCAAGTTATCCTAATATATGTGTGTACATATACTTTTAAAAAACATATATATATATATATATATATATATATATATATATATATATATATATATATATTTTAAAAAAATACATATATGTAAGTGTGACTTTTTCTTTTTAACAAGTGTTTGGCGCAGCTTGGCCAAAGTTGGCCCTTGCGCCACTAAACCACATTCACTTCACTACACTTCAAGTTATCCTAAAGTATATTAACGCGTTAACTCCAACGCGTTTCAGAAAAAGTAAAAAATCTAATCTTTATTAACATGAAATGCTAAAACTATTTTACAATTTAACGTTTTCACAAGCCTTTTTTTTTTTTTAATGCTTTTTTAGATCTTGTCTGACTTGTAAACTTTCATTTTATGTATGTGCATGCAGGCATGCACATATACAACTTTTTATTTTTATATAATTGTATTTTTCATGTACTTTTTTAAATTTTTTTTAAACAAATATTTGGTTGCTTATATTATAAGGTATGGTCTTACATGGTGGGGGAATTCCCCACCAATTTGTTTATTATTCCTTGAAAACGGTTTTAAAGGTTTGAAATTTTTTAACTTTTAAAAGTGTATTGTCAATATTTTTACATATTTTATAAAAAAATTTTAAGTTTTCTTAACAAATGTTTGGCGCAGTATAGCCAAAATTGGCTCTTGTGCCATAAAACACTAAATTCACTCACTTTCACTCACTCACTTGGCGCAGCTTGGCCAAAAGTTGGTCATTGCGCCATTAAACTCCATATTAACTTCACTTCACTTCCGTCATCTAAATCCTAACTCTACAACGAACATTCATTTTTTTTGTTCAACAGAGTTTGGAAGCAGCATTGCTTTCCCTCCAGCTGGAGAGAAGCCATTGTGATTCCAATCCTTAAGCCGGGAAAGGTGGCAACAAATCCCTCTGAGTTACCGTCCCATTGCTTTGACGAGCTGCTTCTGTAAGACCTTTGAACGCATGATAAATACTCGTTTGGTGTATGTTTTGGAGAAAGAAAAACTTATTTCTTCTCTGCAGAGTGGATTCCTCAAGGGCCGATCCACTCTTGATATAACCTTGTATTCCTAGAATCCGAAATCAGGGATGCCTTTGTTAGGAGAAACCATTTGGTTTCTCTTTTCTTTGACATAAAGAAAGCATACGACCGAACATAGCGCTATGGGATTCTCCGTAATATGCATGATTTTGGCTTAAGGGGAAAATCTTCCCATTTTTATTTTTAACTTTTAGCTGTTCGTTATTCTCATGTACGCATTGGTCACTCATCTCATAAATCATGCAAGATCAAGGTGTTCCTCAGGGTAGCGTTTTTGAGCGTTACCCTTTTTAATATTCATATGCGAAGCATACTTCATCACCTCCACCATCAGTGCGCGGAATGCTTTACGTTGACGATCATCAAATCTCTTGTCAAGGTTCAGATATGCGACTAATTGAGAGACAGCTGTAAACAACTGTCAATCGATTAGTTAAGTGGTGCGATCAGAATGAACACGCGATCACTCCTTCCAAGAGCAGCTGTGTCCACTTTTGCAGAAAGCGTAACCTACATCCAGATCCTCTTATACATATAGGAAATGTGCAAATACCTGTAGTTAATGAGGTGCGCTTCCTCGGAGTAAACTTTGACTGTAAATTGACTTTCCTTCCGCATGTCCTTTACTTGCGGAAGAAGTGTGAACGATCCCTCAACATCTTAAAAGTACTATCAAACACCTTATGGGGAGCCGATAGAGTATCGTTACTCCGAGTATATCGCTAATTCACTAATCCTTTCACGTTTTGACTTTGGTTGTGTAGTGTATGGTTCTGCTCGTGCATCTGTGTTAAAACGACTGGACACAATACATCATTCTGCTCTGATAATCTGCTCTGGTGCCCTCAGAACCTCGCCTGTTACCAGCTTGTATGTGGTATGCCATCAACCCCCTTTAGAACTAAGGCGGAGGCAATTAATTGCAAATTATTTTATTCTTGCCATGTCTGTTTCTTCTCATCCATTAAAACCCTTTTCTCTTGTCATTGGTCTTACTCGACTCTATGAATCCCGTTCATTTAACATCAAGCCTTTTTTCGGAAAGGCAAGGTCTGATCTAAATGACGCCCCTTAAATAACATAAATATCCAGAAAAAATACTTGCTTTTCCACCCTGGGACATCCAAATTTTTAACTATAGTAACCCCTTTTCAGGCTATAACAAAGCAAGCACTGCTGATGCTATTTATCAGCAACTGTTTTTTTCCATCGCAGTAAGTATTCTAAATACCATTCTTGTCGCACTTAAACATATATTAATTTCCAACCACCGTCATTTTTGTGTGTACACTGACAGCATGAGTGCTCTAGAGTCCTTACACTTTTTAACCTAGCATAGACACCCCACTGTGATAGAAATAATTCTTCTGCGAAAATTAGAAAGGATGCGTTTTGATATAATTTTTTTTCCTGGGTACCTGGACACGTGGATATACTTGGTAATGAACAGTCTGATATAACGCTGCACGATCCATGTCTGATCAATGCAGCAACCAGTCTGTTACCAGGATTTAAAAACTTCCATACAGCACTATGTCCACCATATATGGCAAGAGACTTGGGATGAACAGATCCTCAATAAACTGCATAGCATTCATCCTTCCACTTCTCATTGGGCAGCACTACCAGTGCGAAAACATGATATCCCGCTTGATTCGAATTCACATTGGTCATGCTCGTTTTTGCACAGGCACCTTTTGTTGGTGAAAATGCCCCAGAATGTCCTTCCTGTAATGTCCCATATTCTATTTATCACATTTTAATAGAGTTGTCCGTTTTAACCATCATCGCATCACCTTCTTTCATACATCTGTTTTAACCTTATCAGACTTGGTGGGGAATCTCCCACCAAAATCTATTTGCCTTTCTTTTAAAAATTGGATTTTTATATTTTTTAAATTGTGCGTTTCTTTGGATTTTTACTATATTATATGTATATGTATGCATGCATATACATTTTTACATATATTTTTATACATATATATTTTTAAAAATATGACTTTTCTTTTAACAAGTATTTGGCGCATCTTGGCCAAAGTTGACCCTGCGCCATTAAAATCCACATTCAACTCAAAACTCTTTGGGAAACACGGGCTTCACGAACCCGGGGTACCCTAGTGATCCTTCTCTATTTTTGACCCCCTTCTTGTCATAACTCTTTTTCTTTTCTTATTTTTACGTCCAGACAACAGACCTATATTAAACAATGATCTTTGTTCTAACATTGTTTTTTTCTAGTAAAAAAACATTTCTATTTTTTACTACCGTATTATGGCTTTTTATTTTATATTACGTTCTTTTAAGTTGATTTTCTTAAATTTCTTTCAATATTTTGATTTTGTGTCTTCTTTTATGATTGATTATTGATTTTTTTGTGTTCAATATTGACAATGCTTTTCTTTACTTATTATCTTTATTTTTTCTGCCACGAATTCCCCTGGCAGACCAGAACTGAGTGGAATGAAGTTGTGTCTGATGGTTTTTTACCATTGGTATGATGACACAACAGACTGCTCCCTGGGAAAACTGGCTCTTGGAGCGGGATTTTGTACTTCTGAGGACTTTTGGACTAGTGAAGTGGGGTCTTGGAGTAAACGGCCATATAGAGGGAACCGGAGAAAATCTGAGTTTTGCGTCTCAGGCGGCCAGATAGTACAGGAACCTGGGACAGCCTAACCAGCATGTCCTAGCTTCTCTATCAGCTGGTGCATAATCCCACCTGTCTTTTAGTCCTGGATGGGGTCCTGCATTGCAGAGCGGAGGCTCTTCCAAGGCCACTACTGGTGGCTGAATCTAGGGCTAGTCCTGCCAAACTGGTCCTCTGAAAATCAAAGGGATTCTCCTCCTCCTTTCTCAAAAAAAAATTCAAAGTACACAAAAATAAAGAAAAATTCAAAACGCATTTATTAAAACCCCCAACCCACCCTACCCAACCCATGGATTCTTTGAATTTATGCAACCTTACCATTGACGATGATGCAAAGCATTCACGATTTTTAATTTTGTCGTTACCCAACAACGAAATGTTGAAGAAGTCTCCCTTTGCCATACAAACGGCTCTTAAGGGAATCGGTGGAGACCCGAAATCAGTTCAAAAGTTACTTTCCGGTGATTTATTGATTGAAAACAGCATCTGCTGTACAATCAAAATCTTTCTTGATGGCAAAACCTTCTTAGACTCCACATTAACCGTTACTTCTCACAAATCTTTTGAATTGTAGTCGAGGTGTCATATCTGAATCAGACATTTTGTGCGCTTCAGAAGCAGAAATTCTCGAACGACTTTTCTCTAGGGTTTTACCCAGGTCAGAAGAATTACAATAGTACTGGACTTAAAACGTGTACCTACTAAACACATAATTTTTAACTTTCAATAGTCCGAAATTACCACTTCTATTAAAGTCGGATATTTAAATTGCAAAATACGACCATATGTTCCGAATCCTCTGCGTTGTTTCAAATGCCAGAGGTTCGGACACTCTCAAACTGCCTGCAGAGGACAATTGACGTGCTCTAGATGTACATCTGTTGGACATGGGTCCTCAGATTGCAGCCTGGAGCTGAAATGCGTCAATTGTTCACATCCACACTCCACCGATTCTAAACTTTGTCCAAAATGGAAAACAGAAAAAGAGATTCAAACATTTAAGACAAACAAAAACATATCATATTTAGAAGCCCGAAAATTAATAGACCCACAACCGTCTAAAACCTACGCTCAAGTTGCCAAATCCATAACTGTTAATAATTCCTCACAAACAGATGAAAATATTACTAAAATAGTTTGCTCACCATTAAAATTGATATCATCATTAATATCCGATCCGAAGCCAACTATATCTTCCTCAGTCCCTGCAGTTAATAAATCCTCTACATCAACTCAGGCAGAACTCGTACCATCCACATCTTCTGTTCTAGTTGCATCGCCTTCAAAATCTCAACCTCCTAATTCAGTAATAGATACTGTTCCCACCGCTTCCAATAGTTTATCTATCTCTGCTGCATCTTCCTCATCCACAGCATGCTCTGTTCTTGAAACGACCACCACTATATCCAATACCATACCCGCTACATCCCAGAATGCAAATCAAGCCTCAAAGCCCCGTAAAAAAGAAACGTCCCCTTAAAAACCAATCAAACACTATAAAACCAAAAATAGAAATAAAGAGGGCTTCGCATAGACCTCGAAAATCTGAACCTTCCGAGTACGCAACGGATGAGGAAGATATGATAATATATGACGTGTGTGTGTGGAAGAAGAACCTGGGCTGAATCAAGTACGTTTTAAATATGGATGGTTTCACTTACAAGGGAGAGTTAGTTAAAGGATATAATAGTGCATTTATACAGTACGACTTTGATAACCCAATCAAAAAATTAGCAACAGCAAGAGATAATATTTGATTTTAAATAATTTGGTTAAGAAATAAACATTTTTCTGACTTGGTGGGGAAAACTCCACCAAAATTTATTAGCTTTAGCTTTTAAAATTTTTTAATCTGAGATCTTACTATTTTAACCATAATTTTTTTAATAATTTTATACTTTTAATACTTAGAAGGTTGTTTGGCCCAGTTTAGCCAAAATTGTCTCTTACGCCATAAAACAATACATTCACGTTCACCCGTCCCTATATACCGAACCCTTTGCGCTGTTTCAAATCCCAGAGGTTCGGTCACTCCCTTTCCTGCCGCGGTCAATTAACATGCTCTAGATGTGCTTCCGTTGGGCATTCTTCCACGGATTGTACTGTGGAGCCCAAATGTGTTAATTGTACGCAGTCTCATTCATCAGATTCAAAATTATGTCCAAAAGGGAAATTAGAAAAGCAGATCCAAGAAATTAAAACCAATAAAAACATATCTTATTTTGAAGCACGCAAATTTATAGTTCCTCAGTTAACCCAAACGTATGCACAGGCTACTAAACCTTCAACTATATCCACAACTACCCAAACAGATCCAAATATAACAAACATAATCTGTCCACCTTTACCATGCCTGAAACCCGTATCTTCCGAAAATCCGATGCCTAGTACCTCGTCTTCAGTGTCTACCGTCTCCATGTCATCTTCATCTACTCAAGCACATCTACTTCCTTCCCCATCTGCAATAATACCAACAATACAAAGTCAGTCTTTGTTAAAAATACCTATTCCTACTACTACTACTACAACTACCTCCCCTGGCAATAACCTGAATACTTCTCTTTCTTCTTTAGAAACTGAAACCCGTTCTCTTACAACTCCAAATAAATTTGCTGCACTTTCAACTGAAATTCAACCATTTGTTCCCTTACCAGAGTCTGTCCCTACTATATCTAATAGTGAAAATTCTAATGCACCTGAAATCCCACAGTGTGTAAAAAATCGAAATTCAAGAAATAGAAAAAAGCGGCCAAAAGTACAGAAACCAGAAATAGAAATAAAAATGGCTAAACATAAACCCAAAAAGTCAGGACCTATAGAATATACAACAGATGACGAGGATATGATTATGTATGATGTGGTAGCGGAGGAACTAGAACCAAATCCTGAAGATAAATTTGCCATGAAAGAATGTTTTATAAACAATCCTAACGAATATGTGCGCGCATTTACTCCCACCCGATTCAGGAAAAGTAGAAAGTAATTTTTTATACCATATATATATATATATATATTGCTTAACTTTGTTTTAAACTAACATGTTCCATTCGTCTTTTTTCAATGTTTTTATTTTAAGACATGGTCTGACTTGGTGGGGGAACTCCCCACCAAATTTTATTTTCTTTAATTACTTGAGAACGATTTTGTGTGATTTGAAATTTTAACTTTTTGAAACTATTGTCATTACTTTTACATATTTTATAAAACATTTTAAGTTTTTTTTAACAAATGTTTGGCGCAGTATAGCCAAAATTGGCTCTTGAACCATAAAACCTTACATTCCCTCACTCACTCAACATGTTGTCTACAAAATAAATTTTGTTATGCTATCTCTTGTCTTTCTTGGTGTTGCATTTACGGTGGCCAGCACTGTACCTTTAGCTTGGATATACAGGTACGGGTAGGTTAATTCTCGGACTTGGTATTCTTCTAAATGCTATCTTAATTCCTTCTACACTTAAACATAGACCTCACATAGCCACCCCACGTACGCTAAACTTCTATTATATATATAATTTCTAATTTGCATAATCACGTTCTTCTTCTCGAATTGGTTGGAAAGAATTGCCATTCTGGCCCCAAAGAATCCCAAGAGGACTGTTAAAAGAAAACGCGATGAAATCTCCGTCACAAATAAAATTAGTAGTTTTAATAACATTAAGCCTTGCAAGATGGGTAGTTGTTCCATTACGCAATTAACATGCATTATTACAAACAGTATTACCTCAAAAATATATAACAAATAATCATAAACAAAAATTACACAGATACATAAATTTAATGCAGTCGCTTGGCTTTAGAACTTAGGCCCACTCACGTTGGTGGGCTTGATATCACAACACATAAGGTTGTCGGTGCCAAAGTTAAGCTTACAACTAAATCATCACTTAAATATCTGTACACTTTAACGGTACATCTTGCCCACTTTCATCCTATTTGCTCTGAAAATACATTACGTTCAAAAAAATACGAATCACATTGTAAAAAAATCGAAATCTACTGTTGTGCAATTTTGTTGCCAGACCCAAAATTAAAATTGAGAAAAAACATTTTTTACATCTTTTTCGAAAAACAAATGTAATTCCACCACAAAGAGTTTTAAAAAAAGAATAAAACCATAAAAAATATATTTACAATAAAATGTGCTAAACCCTCCCAGAAACTACCTAAACATATTAATTTTCGCAAAGCTGACTTGACGTGTCTGATGACGTCATATCTCCATTTAGCTGAAGAATCGCTTAAAAATTGAATTTTAAAAAAGGCGAATTTCGAAAAATACTCTTCGAGGTGTTCAGGATAATGACCTACAGCTTCTACGGGCCAAGTTTCTGACTTCTGGGTTGCTTGGTTTTGCCGGTACAGCTGAAACACACAATCCTTTGTTCTATATATATATATTGAAATTTGAACAATATATATATATATATATATATATATATATGATAATTTGAACAATATATATATATATATATATATATATGTATGTAAGATAATTAAATTAGATTAAAAATTAAATTCCCTATCTAGCACTTGACTCATCTTTCTCAGTTCCCATCTTCAAGTATCAAACTAATCGCCCATTTATTTCTTCCGAACATATGGCCTAGCCAATAAACATGTCTAATTCAGATCGTTAGATTTAATAGTCAACATATGTCAGCATTAACTTGCAAGCAACCTATTCAAAGCAGCGATACTTATCATATGTTTTCAATTGTTATCCACTTGAAACCACCACCATGGCGTGCTTTTTACTCCCTGCCCTTAGCGTCAGAAGAGATGTCGAAACGATTGAATTAAGATCTCCTTTTTTAAACTTTAATCTGATTCTGTCTTAAAAATCATGACAGAATTAAAGCCGGCAGGATTTTTGTCTTGCGATCTTAATGTAAAAACTAATCTTTTTTTAAAAATATTTTAATATAAAAACGAAAGCCAACTGCAGTAATAACTGATATGAAGAATTTTATGGAAGACTGATGGCACTCTACATTTGTTAGCTGAGGACGTTGGGTTACCAGAATTAATCTATCTATGGTACGGAAAAAACGCGCTAGTAATCCCCGGAAGAACATCGCTCTTAACACCGAGAAGAATGCAGTGTTTACCGCCGAACGTTATTTCTACCGTTGCTAAAGAGACCAGCAAGTTTACCATGAAAGAACCAACTTTCGAATGGCGAAAAAAAAAACAAAACAAAAAAGAGAAGCGTGAATTCCCAACTCAGTGATGAAAGACGTCAATCCCTTCCACCAGAATAATAATAAAAAATGTTCTTCTCCGAATAGTATTATGATTTAGTTCCAGTGATACAATGATGGAAGGACCAATATTGAAAAAAAATAAAAGGAAAAAATCTTCTTCGCCGGAAAATCTGCACGGTAATACCGTGAAATGACTAACATCGCATGCCATACTGAAATACCAATATCGAAATAAATAAAATTTTACTAGTGAAAATAAAGTGACATCAACCTCTGGATTACCGTTCACCAAGGGTTTCTGCCGCTGCGAAGTGGAAATCAGTTAGATTATATATTTCCAATTGTAGTACATTGAAGTAACTGAGTTTTGTTGAACAGAACTTTGCGAAAAAGAATAATATGTGATATGATATGATATTTAATTTTTATAATATAGTTGTGTTAAATGAGATATTTTCTTTATATTTTAATTGAGAAAACAAAGTATATAGGTTTGGTCATATAAAATTTTGAGAAATTTTAATATACTTCTCATAATTTTATCTTAAGATGTCGAATGAGTTACTAGTTATGATAGAAATTGGTGTTTTAAAGTTGAAAAATATAAATTAAGTTTTTAGAAAAATGATTAATGTACTAATACTAATGATATTTTGATAAGAAGCACAAGTAAAGTCACGTTGCATTCTCTTTTCTCCACTGAATTTAATTGTTTTGTTAATTATTTTATTCAGCAGTAATCTTATTACATGTCATTAAAAATTTTCATTTTGAAATTGTGTGTTTTGATATACCGGCCATATATCAGGATTCACTATTTCTTAAAATTTTCCTTATCTAAAATTAAAAATTAATTTAATAACTTGAAGGTTATTTTTGGATATTACACAATGGATAAGCGAGAATACAATCATTATAATTTTGTATGTCTCGAAACATTAAGAGGACAAACTTGTTTAGTTTGATATGTACACCTCTCATTGTTTCTTATCAGCATCTTTGAACGTCTGTGACGCAGATTTCTCAGAGAGATGTGTTCAAAATTAAGTAAGGTGATACAGTTTTATTAGTGAATGTGTGATGCAAAAGAAACTCAAGAATTTTTGTCTATGAAACGTATTTTTAGAAGGTTACGAAAAGATTCAAAATATTGCATGCGATATTAAGTTACAATGAATATTGTGAAAAATTTTCAGAAATACTAAAAGTTATTATTGAAGTGAATCCACTTTTCCGACTCAAAATAATAAAAAAGAGCTCTTATATTCTTTTTATATTCTTATAATTTTTATATTTTATAACGCATATGAAATAAAATATTGTTTATTGTGTTGGATAGTGCATAGAAGTTGTGTGTTATACACCGTTTTCATATTATTAATAATTTCATTTTATTAGTGTCTATATTTTTTTATCTTTTTTAAAAAAATGTATTTCATATATGCAAAATGTGTGTAACAATATAAAGGTATTACTACGATGGCGCCAGAGTAGATTTTTATACAAAATTATTATTTTAACATTTGTATGATTTCATGTATTTTTATATTTACTATCTTATTGTTTGGTATATTATTTTCCAACATAATTTTTTTGAAAATATCTACCAGCTATAATACGAATCTATTATATTGAAGGAATAGGAGGAAACACGAGCTCTTTTTCTGGATGTCGAATAGATTTAAACAAGCTAATCTTCAATTATATGTATGGAAATTCATTTTTATCAATTCATTGTCATTACTGTGTTTGTTGTTATAGTTTCGTTTATTATATTGCATTTTGATTTTAGTATTCCTATTGCTTAAATATTTCTACTGTGTGTAATATGTCTTTCTAAATAACTATGTATTTTTTTGTGTTTGTTGAAAATTAATTAAGTTTATAAAGAGAGAAAAAAACCACGCCATGACTCCCTTTTAAAATTGGGGGCAAATGTAAGGATAATTAAATTAGATTAAAAATTAAATTCCCTATCTAGCACTTGACTCATCTTTCTCAGTCCCCATCTTCAAGTATCAAACTAATCACCCATTTATTTCTTCCGAACATATGGCCTAGCTAATAAACATGTCTAATTCCAGATCGTTAGATTTAATAGTCAACATATGTCAGCATTAACTTGCAAGCAACCTCTTCAAAGCAGCGATACTTATCATATGTTTTTCAAGTGTTATCCACTTGAAACCACCACCATGGCGTGCTTTTTTACTCCCCTGCTCTTAGCGTCAGAAGAGATGTCGAAACGATTGAATAAAGATCTCCTTTTTTAAACTTTAATCTGATTCTGTCTTAAAATGACATATATATATATATATATATATATATATATATATATATATATATATATATATATATATATATATAGGGAGAGAGTGAACTAATAGTAGGAATTGAAGAAAGGCGATTTTGTTTTGGGGTGGGAAAAAATCAGAAAATCATTTAAAAAATGAAAAAAAAAGAAATTTTCAGTTTTCTACCATTAAAAAAAGAATTCTTCAGACAGATTTATCGTTATGCCATTTGAAATTCACACCATAAGATCCACGGTGAAAAATTCACGGTAAAAATGCGACCATCAATCTATTACTTTTTTAAGAGAAATTTCTTACACCTTTACCACATTTCCCCCATTGGGAGAAATCAGTAAATTCTTAACTAAAGTTGAAAAAAAAAAGAAATTTTTAATCCCTTAAAAAATAAAATTGGCCAAAAGAGCGAATTGATAAACCTATTAATCCATAATAATTTAAGGCGGAACTCCTCGCTCTTTTTTAAAAATAACCCTGGTACTCACCAGTAATTTATGAGACATCCATTATGCAACTGAAATTACAAAAATCGAATACTGCAACAAAATAACGTCCAATATAAATATGGTTAAATATTTTTTAAAAATCGAATCTCGCTTATAATTAATGGGGTTGTCACGATAAAAATAAACCAAAAAAGTAAAAAATCATATACATAAACAATGTAACAAACATATTACTAAACGATAAAAATCAGTATAACCATATTGTAGTGTTATTCTCCATCTTGGAGAAAATTAGAAACAATTTTTGTGGGTAACGACCTAGTATTAAATTAGTACTTTATGCATACACAATTGAATTGCATTATATTCTTCCAAACTTGTTATACTTCTGTAAAAGATGCATATGCATAAATTGAACCGAAATATTTTTTCTCTATATAAATAATTTTTTAAAAATAATTTTAAATGAAAAAATAGAAATTTAAAAGTTGTTCTATAATTTTTTCAAAGAAATTGTCCAGTGATTTTCATCAAATAACTCATTAACTATGTTTTGTTCATTATTTTTTACATATGTTTGTGTAAAATATTTTGCATAATTAAATAATGTTATTAAAAAATGGTATCCAAATGAAAATATGTATTATTACTAAAATTTATATCCGCGTGAAACTAAAGAGAAAAATTTTTGAGCTAAAAAAAGTTTATTGTTGTAGTTCTGGAGAGTAACTAAAGAATAATTACCACACATAAGCATACAAAAAAATCTAAACTCTATTATAATATTAAAAATATGTATCACAAAAACGGTCTAAATTTTGGTATTGTACTATTTTGAGTATGCTCTGGGACCCTTAAAAGCTAGATGATTTGAAATGACATCTGCTTATATGGGTTATATATACTGCTGGACAATTGCTAAGGACGGATAACACTATCATCCATAGCAACCACAAAATGAAAGGAAGTAAAATGTGAAAAATTAGAATAAGTGCGGGATATTAGTAAGAAGTATGAGTATGCAAATTTTTTTTCCACGTCTGTTCATCACGTGATAGCGTTCATAAGAGCTTTAAAGGTTTTGACGCGTGTGGACAGTTGTTGTTTCAAGTCAAAGTTTTACAGGAAAGATTTAATAGACGAACTTAAAACTTTTGGCAAGTCTTCCCGACATCACATAGATGATTTTATGCGTGGCCCAATTATTGGAAAGATGGAAGAAGGCGAAAAATAACAGATGTTTTGCCAGGGAGTTCGACATCGCTCACAGCGTTGTTTCACGCTTGGGAAGTCATTTAAAACTACTGGAATGTGTAGTAGACGGCACGGGGGAGGTCGTGTTAGAAGTACGACGCCTGCAGAAGACAGATATATCGTCCTATCAGCAAAAACGAACAGGCGCACCACAGCTCAGCAGGTGGCAAATCAGTTTCTTGCTGCCTCAGGAAAGCAGATCTCCCGAAAAACTGTTGCCAGACGTTTGAGGGGAGGAGGACTATACGCACGCAGACCTGTTGTGTGTGTTCCATTGACCAGACAGCACCGTACTGCCCGTTTGCAATGGTGTCGTGAGCATCACAATTGCACTGAACAGGACTGGGCATGCGTACTATTCTCAGATGAGGAGTAGGTTCAGTTTGTCATCGGATTGTAGACGCCAACTGATCTGGCGCGAGTGGTACTGCTTATCGTCCAGAAAATATCCAGGAAAAGGACCGATATCCGACATGCAGTATCATGGTGTGGGCCGGCATCATGATCAATGGCCGCAAGCGCCTACATGTGGTTGCGAATGGGACTATGACGGGCCAACGATACATTGATGAAGTTCTACTTCCTCATGTTCGTCTTTTCCGTGGTGCAGTCGGTGATAAATTTGTTTTTATGGATGACAACGCAACATGTCATCGAACACTCGCTGTTCAGGTTTGTCTAGACAGCGAGGGTATTCAACGTCTCGTATGGCCAGCGCGTTCTCCAGATCTAAACCCCATTGAAAATGTGTGGGATGCTTTGGGAGGCAAGTTGCTGGTCGAAACTATCCTCCGACAAACAAGAACACCCTCATCCGTGAACTCACAGAGGAATGGGATAAATTGCCTCAACAGCTGCTGGATAATGTTGTGCAAAGTATGGTACGACGTGTGGAATGTTGCATCACACTCCACGGTGGACATATCCCGTACTGATACCTTTCTTTAAGGTGCCTGCTGACTTTTAGATGCATTGTTCCATTTCTCCGTACGCAGATCAAATGAACATTTTTTTCTTTCAGATGTTTCACAGCTTTTGTACTTTCCAGAACAATAAATATTCTTTATTCTAATGTCTGAACAGTGTGGCAACTATATTTTATCCTACTAGGCCTCATGTCTCGCTTAATGTTATGCTACATAGCAATTTGTGATCCGTCCTTAGCAATTGTCCAGCAGTGTATATTTCGTTTTTATTTAAGGTATCCGACTACTTGCAACAATTTTTTTTAAAAAAAAATGGAGTTTTTTGTGGTTTTTAGATTATTTTAGTACATTTTAAGAAAAAAAGGCTAAAATTAAGAAGAGAAAAATAAATTATTACTACTAAAATAGAAAAAAATGGGTAAAAACTGACAAAAATTATATAAATAGCGCCCGCTCTGTACAAATAGTAAATGAACAAATTCTCAATTTTTCAATTTTAATGCATTACTTTGCTATTCCTTTTTGAAATGACCTTCAGGATAAGAGATATTTTAGTTTTTGCAAAACTGGAGCACTTTATCTTAGTTACTATATGAAATTACTTAAAAAAACAGTGATTATTTTCACATAAAGAACTGTAATAACTTCTACTGTTATACAAAAAATTTCAGCAAATTATTTTCAAAACTTTTTTGAGCAATTGTGTTCCCGTTTGAGTTTTTCGAAAAAACTACATTTCGAGTAAAACGCTTTTTAAATTTTGACATCTTATGTAAAGTTATGACATTTGCTTTCACTAAAACACTTGTAGTTTTTGTTCTAGTGAATGGAAAATAAAAAAAAACCTTTGGTGATTTTTTTTTTTTATAAAGCTAATAAAATATGACCTGTAAAACAAAATCATAAAAAAAAATTGTCAATTTTTAAAAAATCTTGATTTTAAGGTAGTCGGTTCCTTAATTAGATAAAGAAAGTTAATACAGGGATACAACTTTATATAGCTCAACCACTTTTACCTACAAATATGTTGATGAAATCATAAAATATACCACTACTGAGATACATTAAAAACTGCTATTCATTTGAATCTGTCTAGAAATGATTAAAAAATAGTTTCAAACTCATTCATACTATATGATTGCAAAACCAATATATCATTAAAGCCTTTCTGAGCAAAAACAGTGTAATCTAACTTTTTGTGTATTAGCATAACTTTACCCAGTCTTGGGAAGCCGCCTTCGCTTGGTAAGCTCGCGTTTTATAGTATCTATATACCTTTATCTTGTCTTTGGAGACCGTTCTCACTTAGGAAGCTGACGCATGGCTTTTGCCTTCTCTTAGGAAACAGTCACTGCTCAGGATGCTGACGCATAGCTTAACCTTGCCTTCAGACACTGTCTTCATTTAGGAAGCTGACGTTTTTATTGTGTCTACATCAAGGCCGGATCTACGTATGGGCTAAATGGGCTGAGCCCAGGGCCCCGGTTTCTAGGTGACCCCGTTCTCCGTTGAAGATAACAAACAGAAAAAGATGTAATAAAAATAAATCTCACAATAGTAATGAAATAATAAACCCCAGTAAAAGAATAAAAATTAAAAATAAAATACCAGAAGTACCATATCAAATTTATTTTCATTTTTCAAGAGCAAGAGCAATTTACTTTTTGTTCATCCACCCTGCCACTGAATACGCGGAAATTAATAATTGATGGACAGAGGCTATCATAGAGCGCCGCCGGCAGCATCAACATTTATACAAATGTAGCGGCACTATTTCTGTAGCAATTTATTTTTTGTGCAATAATAATTCTAATTTACAATAACATACTGATTTGGTGCTGTGTCTTGTGCATTGCACTACCTGCAATTAAAACATAGGTACCTGTTTATTCAAGTTTCAAATAAAAGTAATATCCGATACACATATTTAAATCATTTAAGTAGAAATATATTGAAGTAATGATTAAGAGTATTTTTTGTATTTTCAACTTTTCCAAGATTGAAAACATCAGGATTTTCCATAAATATGTATGTTGCCTTAAAATTTTTTTAACTTAATTACTTCTATATGATATAAAAAAAATAACAATCAGTTTATGTGGGTCATGGATATTCATCACGAATATTATGGATAAATGTAAAATAGTCTTGATTTCCCTAGGGGGAGCCTGTTACCCCTACAGGGCGCGTCCCCAGGTGGCGGATCGGGGAATACCTCTATTGGTTTTCCAATAGGTGGTAGAAGGGAAATAAAATACCTTCCGCGGACCAACAGGCATGAGGTTTAGTCAGTCTTCCGCCCAAGTGGTTCCTCGCCTAAAGGGAAGCTGCATAATACCCTTCGCCATGGACCAACCGCCTTTATTTGAATTTTTCTAAGGAGTGAGCGCTTGAATTACAGTAAATACCCTACCTATCTTGGTTTCACTTTAGACTCGGAAGTGAACTGTGGTAAACATATTGAGAAAATAGCCGATAAAACAAGAAAGAGACTTAAGATCTTAAAATATCTTTCTGGCAGAGACTGGGGTTCAGACGCTTCCACACTTAGAATAACTTATATAACCTTGGTTCGCCCAGTCCTTGAATATGGATACCAAATCTTTCAAGTAGCATCTCCTACAAACTTGAAAAACTGGAGAGAGTGCAACTCAGTGCTGCGAGGATTATCACGGGCCTTAGATATAGTTGCCCTACTGACATAGTTCTGTACGAGACATCCAACCTCTTACTATGAGATTTGAAGTCAACTCATATAGGTATTTTAACAAAATTAAAAGCTTGGATCCTTCAATAGAACCTCTTCTTTCATTAGAAATGGACAAGTAACCAACGTTTGAAGCGGACAGCCCACTTCATTACATGCGTAAACATGGTTTTATTGATTTCAATGTTGACACATCTACACCTTTTGCTGCATCTCACCTATTGATTCTTTTAATCATGTTGAATTCCGGGTGGAATTATTGACCAGTACTCCCAAGCATAGCAGCCATCCGGATTTACTCAGACTACTGGCGCTTGAAGTAATGAATGACATACCCGATCAAGCCTTGATTGTTCAGTTCAGTTCAGTCAAAACACTGAAATAGTGGAGACTTGGCTAACGCCTTATGCACCTTGATTGTTTACACAGATGGTAGTCGTTCGGATACGGGTAGAGCAGAAAGTGGTATTTTTAGTAATACTCCTGGGAACGATGTTAAAATTAGCATCAGGAATTCTGACCACTGTTCCGTCTTTAGATAGGAACTCATTGCTATTATTGGTGCTCTTGATCATGCTCTCAACTCTTATAAGGACAGTATCTGGATCCTGACAGGCAGCAGAAGCTCCATCCAGTATATGAAAAATTGGCCAAAAATTATGGACAGTACTGGTCTGAATATTTTATCTAAATTAGTTAGGCTTGGTCAGAGGAAACAAGTATGTCTCCAGTGGATTCCACCACATGTGGGTGTGCCTGGGAATGAAGCTGCTGATGAGCTGGCTGGTAGGGGATGTGATCTTCCTAACCCCAGTTCCACTGTCTTAACCCATACGGAAATTCATTCCTTCAAAGAAATAAAATGAATTTGACTTGGTGAAACCCTCCTGCTCACCACTGGTACGCAACTAAGAGTCCTGGCCTATCTATACAGTGCAGGAGTTCAGGGCTCATCAAACGGCATGGAGCGCCTTAGAAGCGGTCACCTGCGTAGTATGACTTTTGTTCAGGGGGTAAAGTCTTTCTTTACCTGTCCCTGCTCTCTCCTTCCTTCTCCTGCTCATCTTCTGGACTGCTGGGGCATTTCCTGCGACAGTTGTATAAAGAGCAAGACCTGGTGTGTGACACTATTACGCGGAAAGGTCAAATGGACTGGGTGTAGGCTTTCCTGCTCCAAGGGGATTGGTAACAACAACAGTCTTGATTTTCGTAATAAGTCGGCTTTTTTAAGTATAGATAGTTACAGCAAATAATGGATGACAACGGAAAAACAATATTTATTTAAAAGTGGGGCAAATAATTCTAAAGTTTATTTTTATAAAATCCCCCTTTAAACTGATGGGCTAATAAATAATAATCAGCGTTTTAGGTTTTAGCGAGTATAGACAAAGATTTTTTGGTTTTTAATTAACGAGGTACTTTTTCAATTATCTTTAAAATATACTATATTGTCTTGTAAAAATTTATTAGAATATTTTTAGTTTATTAAAAGCACATCGATTGTGTTATCGTAATTTTATGACCTAAACTTTTAAACTGATTTTCAGGAAAATCAAGCACTTAGTTACCAATATAAATATGTCTGGCAGAAAATATATATAAAAGTGTAGCGGAAAAACGCGAAAACTACTGATAAATCGAGAAAAAAATTAAATGTGTCGAAAACAACAACAAAGTAACAAGAATACAACAAACGCAGAGACATTAACAAGCGAAAGGAAAGAAACTTAGCAAAGAAAACGGAGAAACACAACAAGCAAATGTTAATGATGAAAAAATCCAAGATTACGATGACCTTCTGAAAAAGATATTCTTCAGCCAGTGGACATCAGTAATGCCCCGACCGAAAAGGGTTTAGAAAACGTTGGGTATGAGTTTGAAAGTTATATGTTGACGAGGGCTCGTGGCCAGAAATTCTCTAAGCAATAATTTTATTGATTATATCCTTTCACATGAAATGAGTTATTTTCAAAATAAAGATCAAAACAATATATATTCTGTTTCAGTAAGAGAATGAAAAGAACAAAAGAGATCATTTTCGAATAATCATTTAATTAAAAACTTTAAAATGACCAAGTGCTGGAAAGATCTTGGTTAGGTTATTCAACTAGTATTGGTAGTGTTTTTGATTGAACTGCAAACCATTTTCTAAAACAAATTCTCAATACACAACAAGCTTTTCTGACTAGAAACACGTAACAGTTATTGGAAACAGTTGTTAAGAAAATCATAAAACTTCCATTGAACATAAAAATTCAATGTTAGTTTGGTTGACTCGAAAAGAAAATAAGTCTGTTTTAGATAGACAGTTACAGAAGCACTAAGAAAAATGCAAATATTACCACAATGTCCTCAAACGGGTTATTTCATTGTTAAAGTAGTTGGCTATAAGATGTTTATCAATTAGAGGGGTATCGAAGAAGTTTTTGGTTCTCCTCATAGTGGTAAATTTATGGATGCCCTGGAACTGTTAGCAGAGTTCAACCCATTCGTTCCTTTGCGAACATATTGAACAGCGAGTACGACCAAAATCGTTAATATTGTACGTGTCAAAAACAATATATGAGCAAATAATTGAGATCATGGGCAAGCAAATCATTAAAACAATTACAACTCAAAAAAATAACGATGACCCACAAAATACTATTCAATTGTGATAGATTAAACACCAGATTTGTTCCATAATGACCAACTTTCCAAGATAGTGTTTTCGGGGAAAAGTGTATGAAAGACGAGTCTCATTAATTAGGATTAGCACAATGGCTCTTAAACTTTCACTACAGGCGACCCAATTTTCAATCATAATTTTTATCGCCCCCTCTCCAAATAATAATGTATTGAATGCAATAATAATGCACTTTTTTTTGGCGCTAAAGCTACAATACGATCATAATTATAAACGGTACAAATTAACAAGATAAGTATTAAATTTTGTATATGTTACTTTTATGTACTATATATTTTTTTTTTTTTTACTTTTTTTAGTTCGATTCACTATGAAATGTGTTTTTTAGTTTGTTTTTAAACTATAATTTATTTTATAATTATTTTTACTATACATGATATAAATCACTATTCCATTGAATAATTTAATTAAGAGAAAATATACTTATCTACTTTCAAGGACTTTTCTATTTTCCTCTATGATAATTTGAGAAAAATCAATAAAACTAAAAAAAAATGTTCCAAATGTGCGTGACCTTAATAAAGGACATAAATCACAGAAACTTTTCGCTAACAACACAGGAACGTTATTTTCCATCAAAACTGTCCTATTTTCTTCACGTTATTGTAGTTTTAATGTCGTTTGATGATCCACAAATAGCATTTTGAACTTTTTCTACCTTGTGTCTTTTTGACAAGACGAAGTGCTACATTTTTGACTTCACAGTTTTCTTCATAGCGTTCTTTAGGCAATATTTGAAAATTTAAATTCAACTCAAATGTTTCATGTCTATCACTTTTCTCATATTTACTTTCGCTATCATGATTAATATGCATTACTTCAGCAGGTTTTTCAATTCCTTGATCAGTTTCAACTTCCTTCAATAGAGATCACAGATGCCCATTTTTTTATATTCTGCTTATTTACATTTATGAAACATAATAAGTCGTACAGCACAGCAATCAAAACCACAAAGTTATTCATAGGGGAAAGTGTAGCATATCCATAGAAAATATTTTTGAACAAAAGTGGTCACGCAGGAAACTCGATCAAAACAAGTACCTTGATTGTAAAGAAACGTTTGCCACTCTCAAAAAAGAGGCATATTTGTGACAAACTAAGTTTAGTTCCCAATAATACTGTCTAATAGGAGGATACCGTCAAGGTCACTGTTAACGAATAAGCAGTTTTCCCAGAATTAATGATTTCATGAGCCTGCGGTGACTCTGCGCCTCATGCGACCGCTCCCATGTTAAAAGTGCATTCAATATGAAAATATCGATGCCAGTTCTAAAAATTAACTGTGTAAAACGTTTTTCATTATGCATTATATGTTTCAGAATACTCATAAAAATACATCTTGGCCAAATAATCCTTCAAAGTGCTCAATATGCTTATCCATATATCATAATACTCATTCACGGGGGGGGGAACAGAAAAATATTATTTACAACTTTCCTAAAAGAAAAAGAGACGGAGTGAAATATACCAGTAGGGATTAAAAGAAACATAAAAAAAAAATCTCTCATCGTGGAATTACAGCAAAGCAAACAAAATGTTTTTTATTTGGTTATAGGATCAAAGATAGCTAATAAACGTTTGAAGTGGAATCTTATTTTTGATGATCACTAGATGATACAAATAAATTATATCAGTGTAAATGTGTATTTTTTATTATGTCAGGAAGCATTTTGTTTTACTTCATTCCAAAAAATTATTTTTTTAAACCTTTCATTTCAATATGCTCGCGCCCCCCAGGGGGGCGCTCCCCACAGTTTGAGAAACACTGGATTAGCAATCACAAGGGCTTATGCTTACTTAATTCTCTACAAGATTTTTTAGAAACAAATGGGATAATTGTAGGGGACAGTCATTTGACAAGGCTGCTGATATGTCCGGTCGATATAATGGTGTGCAAACTCTTTTAAAAGAAAAAAATAATAATTTCACTAATTATGCGCCGTGTGCTGCACATTCTCTTAATCTGGTTAGTGCAGAATAAGTTAAGGTTGCAACTGAAATCGTGAACTTCTTTGGTTTAGTGCAACACGTATGTTTTCTTTTCTGCTTCGACCCATAGGTGGGAGCTTCTAAATCGTCAAATTAAACTGAAATTTATCTTAAAATGTCAGACCAGATGGTCTTGTCACTACGATGTTGTTGAAGCCTTAAACGATAATTATGGTCATGTGGCGGTGGTACATATATAAGCCAGTAACAGCCTTTAAACTGAAGTGATCATTTTTGTGTAGAGGTTAAGTTGCAAGCTTACAGAATTGAAAAAAGATGCCGAGTTCTAAACTCCTTCAGTAATATCATGAATATGCTTAAGACATTTATATATAGTGACAATGAAAAGGAGAAAATTAATTTTCGAAAAAAGGCAGAGTAAATTTATTTAATAAACTAACAAAACTCGAAACTACTATTTTAATTATATTTTGGAAGAAATTTTAGAAAGATTTAATTCAATTAGCAAAAAATTACAGACTCCTGGTTTGGACATCTGTGAAGGGTATGTCATTAAAACGCTTATAAGCAGTGCACGATATGAGTCAGATAAAAAAACTAAAGGAGTATATCAAGACTCAGCCAAAAAGTTGAGTCCTAGAGTAGGAATAGAATACAGCGATGTGGCCAAGAATAAAGCGATGACGACTTATTTCAAAGTTTGCAGATAAATCTACAGAAAAGGCTGTGTATGGGACAGAAAAATTTAAGAGACACGCTTATTGTTGCGTTAGATAAGCTAATCCTTGATTTAAATAGAAGAAACCACGTATATATATATGCAGGATATAGTAAGACATTAAAATTTTTGATGGATTTGAAAGATCAAAGTAAGAAGAATGTTGTCCTGGAAAGTGTACGCGCTATTGATTACTATTCAGATGACGTACACCAGAACGTGTTCAATTCAAAGTTTATCCAACAAGAAAAAAAAAACAGAGGTAGAGTCCTATAATTGTAGTGATATGTTCAATTTAATTTTTGAAAACAAACTTGTTGACGGTTTTCCAAATTTGTATACCATTTTAAAGATTTTTCTAACACTCCCTATTACTAGTTGTGAAGCGGAGCGTGCGTTCTCTAAAATGTCCTATATAGAAAACAAATATAGGACACCAATGACAAATACTAGGCTTAATTATTTATCACTTCTTTCTGTTAATACTGATCTCACCAAAGACTTAAAATATGATGAGAAAATAAAGGAATTTGTCGCACAAATGTGTAGAAAAAGTTTTTTTTTAAATTATGTAATTGTTTATAACGTATTTAGATTGTATAAAAGAAAAAAAAAACCTTAAGTTTCATGTATTTTAAATTTTCCCACAAAATTTTTTTTTTTAAAAAATGGCAAACATTTTAATTATTTAGGGAGCCCCCAGATATTGTTAGCCCAGGGCCCCCAAAGGTCACGATCCGGCCCTGGTCTACATAGCATTACCATACGTTCGGACACCAAAGATGACGTTTTAAGGTAACTGCCTACCTTAGAACCCATTTTTTTATAAAAACAAATTTTTTGAAAGAAGTTGAGTGTTTTTAGGAAGAAAAAAAAAATATGTAAATACATAAAAAATTTAAATAAATACTTTACTTTTAGAAAATTGGTTGTTTTCAATGAAATTTTACTAAATTTTTACTAAAACAGGTTACATTGTTCAAAAAAAAATCTCTAATACAATTATCATAATTTTCTTTATACACAATATGCATATTATGATAATCTTCAAAATGAACCAAAATCTAAGAGAAATATTAAAATACAAAAAAAAAACTACAGACAATTATACATAATAATATGAAAATTTTGATATTTTTTTTAAGGTTTTTCTTTGTAATAAGTAACCTAAATGAAAAAATAATTTCACCTACCACAAAACTTATGATCCACTATATGAAAAATAATATAATAAACATTCCCACAAAATTTCAAAACAATATCTGGTTTAGTTCTTAAGATATCATGTATCTGGTAAAGGGTTTCTTCCAAAAACATAATTTTGAGAAAAATTCATTTAAAAGTTTTATCTTACAGCCCTTTTGCACAGAGTGATGTTTTTTAAAAATAACTATAAATTTATTTCTATTTCGCGTAAAGGAAAGAAAAACTGTTTTGAAAAGAAAAATGTTCAAACTATAAGATTTTGAAATAAAAAAAAATAATAATTCTTACGTAGACGAAAACGACATTTTTCTCAAGGTAGGCAGTCACCTTAATGCACCGGCATCGCTTTGTTTTCGGATATCGTTTGTGAATGAATTATTTTTTGTTCTCATATTATTTATAAAAAAATATATTCATATTATCTTTCAGCAAATAAAGTGTAAAAGTTCACTGCAGATAAATACGTTGGATAAAAAAGATCTTGTGTCAGTGTCTTCTAATTTTTCATCTTTAAAATTTTAAATCCATTTCAAATAATAATTCACAAAATAAATGTTCCTTTCTTTATTTACAATAAATATATATATCACCAAAATATTATAAACTGATGAGAAATGTCTGGAGTAAAATTTTTTAAAATACATTTTTATCCCTTCAATTTAAAAGCAGTTTAAATATTTTTAAAAACAGACATGTTATTAATTCCAGTAAAAATTTCTTCATTTTTGACTTTTCAAAATAATTTAATAGAAAACTTTATTGTTCAATTTTTTTGAATTGGTGAACTATGATTTGAAACTTTAATCACATAAATTTAATATCGGACATTTTTGTACATCAAAGATTGTTCATGCTCAGTATCAATGTTGAGAAGAAAATCAGTTTAAAAACTGTGTGACAATAGGAAGAGGGGGAGTCTTATACGCAAAATGCTTGAAATTATTCTCAAATGAACTCTTCTAGAATTGATAGGATAATTCAAAAATTTGTAAAAAGAAAAACCTTGTAGCTGAATATACATTCTCCATAAACATTTCTCCAATACCCTATGTATTTTCCCCTTACCCCAAACCTCTCTCTCTCTCTCTCTCTCTCTCTTTGGAATGGATTTACACGAAATCCTTTTCTAACGGATCTTTACTCAATAAAAAATATCCAGTCAAATATCGTGTCTGTAGATCTAATAGTTCCGGAGATCTCAGGAGAAGTGAGTGAGTCATTTTTTCTTCTGTATAGAGAGATATAGCCATTAGAGATTTACTTATTTATATATGGAAATGGGCTCAACAAGAAATTGTTAACCACTTTTGAGCTTTCTACTAATGTAGAAGAACTTTTTGATTGACCTGAGAAACGAGAGACACTAACGATATGAATCTTGTAATAATATCACCAGATACGGACGAAATGACTAAAATTGAAGAATATTTCAAATTATTTACTCCTCACATTGAGTCAGATAACAAAAGTCAAAGATAAGCGTCAGTAAACCAAACTCAAACCAAACGAAGAAAAAAAAAAAATATACGAATATGAGCGCATTACGTAATATTATATTCGCATTAATACGCTCAAGATGTCTTGAATATAATCCATAATTCCATAAATAAATATTTTTTTTTTTTTGTTTTATTTTCTTGAAAACTGAATAAAACGAGTGCATAGTTTAGTATTCCATATATCTAAAAATAGATGCTGATAATTAAATAAAAACAATAACAATTACGGCAAAATAATTCCAGTTGAGTATGAAACACACATGCTCTCTTTTCTACAAATTATTCTTATTCTTTTTTTTTTTTTTTTTTTTTTTTTTTGTATTTTTTTGAATTATTATGGGTAATGAGTTAAAGCAAAAGTATTAGTTTGAAAAATATTCTAAAATTAAATGTAAGTAAGGAATACACATTTCACAAAGTTGATATAATTTATTTATATGATCTAATATATATTATAAATGCGAAGTTTGTGAATATCTTTGTGGGTCTTTCTACGCAAAAACAATTCAATGGATTTTAATGAAACTTTACAGTAATATAGCATATACATCAGAATAGCACAAATTTATAGCATAGACTATAATTTATAGATTTGGGAAAGTGTCCAAAATATAACGATATTGTCAAGTAAGAAGGGAAAAATTCTGCCATCTGCTAGCAATTCTAGCGTGCGCTGCAAAGGCCATGTCGGCATATATCTATCTTTTGTTTGTGAAAAACTCTTTTTTTTGTTTAGGCCACACAGGAGACTCGCTTCTAATTAATTCCTGTGATCAGAATAATGTCTATTTTTTTTTTATTTCAGAATAAAACTAAGTTTTGAAGGGAGGTTGTTAGTAGGAAAAATTCTGCCATCTGTAGCTTTTCTAGAGTGCCACGTCAACACATATTTCTATCTTTCATGTATGACGCCGAGTAAAACATTCCCCTCCGTTTTGTCTACGCCAGGCACCCTGCGTGCTCGATTCTAATTTTTTGCTTTGTAATCACTATTTTTTTTATTTTTCAGAATAAAACTTACTTTTATCGCTTCTGGTATTTAAATTAGATAAGTTAAGTCTTTCACACTACACTATATCATTTGGAAAAATTTGCAACTTTGTTTGTGGTTTGTAGTTAATTATAACGCTATAGTTTTCACTGAATAGGCAGGCATTGCATTTTTTAAGTATAAAAATAATAACTGCCATACTATGATTTGGAAGTGTAAAAAGCACCTACTAAGAATTATGCCGTGAAAGCGTAAAGTCTAATCTTTTCCCAACGCTCTCTAATTCAGCTCGAGCTATGAAAGTAGCTAGATTTAACAAGAAACATTTCCGCAAAAATAGCCGAACTGCGAAGGCTTGAACAGGTGGAGCGTGATGCAGCTCACAGAGCTGCTGAGACGCAAGCTCGAAAGCGTCGACGTCAGGCAGAATATCTGGCATCTCAACGGGCTGCTGAGACGCGAACACTCCCAAGCTCGGCGTCTTCTGCATGCAACTTACATGGCGTCTCAGAGATACGAAACCATTGAAGCAGCTGAACACAAGTGACGAAATTAAAAACACTTATAAAAATGAGGAAGCGATGAATGAAGACTGCGAATTTGCGGGTGCTCTTAAATGGAAGAGGAATCTGCAGGCATGTGTGTTGTTTAGGGGAGTAGCCACAATCTTAACTGGCGAGGCCAAAGGGGAGACAATGTTCTTATACCACATCCCAATCATACCAATAGCTTACCATTTTAATTTTAAACGCCTGCAGTTCCCATTAAAGTTGCATTTTCAATGACTATCAACAAATCGCAAAGCCAAACCTTAAAGGTAACAGGCATACATTTGGGCTCGCCGTGTTTTCCACGGACAGCTCTGCATTGGCTTGCTCAAGGGTTTCTGAATCGCAAAATCTGCATGTTTATGCTGAACGAAAAAAAAAAAATCGTTTAGCATAGTTTATAGGAGTATATTGCAATAGCTACCTATATCTTTTGCATTACTATCAATCGACAGCATACAGCCGTACATCTATCAACACAAAATATAGGATTTATAATACCTATTAGTGAGATCATCAAAAATACTTGGTTTCAGTTTACATACATTACACAACATGGAACAAGGGTCTCTCAAAAGTAACTCTGTCTGTCTGTTACCCCTTCACGACTAAACCGTAGAACCAATTTTGATGAATTTTGGTATAAAGATAGATAGAGAAACCTTGGAAAGAAAATAAAGCTACTCTCGAAGGACTAATCCTGCACCAGACGGACAGTCGCGGGCACCAGTTATGTAATGTATATACGTATCTATGTAAATAAACTGTGCTCTAATAAACTCAATTTTTGTTAAATATATGGGGGGTTTTTAATCTTTAACATGAAATTCTTTGGGCACGAAAAAAAAATTTATACCCATCTCAGTTTTTGTGATGTAAACTATTTTCACTGCATGTAAATTTTCTATAAACTATTTTTTAATGATCAAACTTTGAATTCCTTAATGCTATTTGTTTTATCTAAAAAGTAAAAATGGATGGATTGCATGTATGCGCTGACCTCCTTCCTCCAACACTGTTCAACCGATCACTATAATGGCATGTATATGTATTTTTATGGAGAAGAAGAGTTTTGTGCTATCTTCTTTATAATATAAGGAACGGAGTTGCTTTTGCGAAAATTACAATTTTAACATAAAGTAAATACAACGAAAGTAATAATAACGTATTACACTTCTAAATATAAATTATTTACGCTACTTTAAGCGTTCATTACACAAAATTTGTAACAATGTTTTTTGCTGGGCAGAGATCAGCTTGGGAAGGTGTTTTTCGAATCGACACAAGAACTTAAGGCGCGTTATAAATTAAAAAATCATTTTTATCAGTTATTAGATCTACAGACTTAAAATTTAACAAACATGTATTTTTTTCGCTTAATATGCATTTCGAGTAAAATTAACTCATTAAAAACTTCTTTATCCTTCAAACTGTATTGCTTAATTTTCAATTCACCCGTGCGAAGAACGGGTATACCAGCTAGTATTTATATATGTATAATTAGTTCTGATACACAATCGCTATCAGCTTAAGATTCGATAGCCTTCACAACATTTATTTAACTTAAGATCAAAGTAATTTGGTTGCTGTCAAATTTCATTTTAGAATTCAATTGAATAAATAATTTTTACATTCTGTAACTATAATTTAGGGTTAAATTACTCTACTAATTATTACAAAATTAATTTTTTAAAACTATTTACAAATATTTAAAAACACTTATACTCTTAAAGGAAATTTTATTAATTTTTTTAATTTCATTTTCGATCAATGTATTTGACGGGAGAAATATATACAGTGGGCCACAAAAGTGTTCATACACTTACAATTTCTTATAAAATTTAATGTTTTCGACTAATAAAAATTAATATATTGTAACTGTAATTTTTATGATATCTGCAACTTATACTTAATGCAAAGACATAATTATTTTTTAAAAAATAGTATAACTTT
>BMAU01014302.1:397500-414006 GCA_019973935.1 Trichonephila clavipes | reverse complement strand
AAGGACACTTTAGATACATATTAGTGATAAAATAAAAAAAAATGCCAATACACATTTCTCCAAGTAAGTTTTAAGTTTGCATGAAATAGAACTCAAGTGTTTAACACTAAACATAAATATCTGGTCAAGAGACATAACTAGTAGAAATTGTGAATGGAAATTTTATGCAACTATTTATTTCCATATTGTATTAAATTGTTTCTAGCTTATTTGCAATTAATTGTGTTATAAAAATAAGATTCATTTTCATCAAAGGATAAATATTTATTGTCAATCAAAAACTTTCACATTAACTCTATCTAATATGAGATAAACAATAGCTTAAAGAAATAAGAAATTAAATTGAATTTGTGAAAATTATAGTATTTTTTCTGATGAAATATTCCTTAATATTATACAATTATTTAAAACAAGTTGTTCAGCATGTTATAAGCACTTTATACAAAGGCAATTAAAAAAATTATTGAATTTGTAATGTAAATTTTTAATATACTTCATACTCGCATTAATAATCTGAATTTCTGATCCAAGTGTCGCATATCCATGCATAATATTTAGTAGCCGAGATATAAAGGTGAAGTTCATATTACATTGAATATTTTTTAAAAATTATATATTAATATGATTTATTTCTTTAACTTAATAGTGAAATTGTATTTTCTTTTATTACTTTATACAATCATTTCTAAAAAATTTCCAAACATTTTTAAAAGATAATTACTGAGTAAATCAGACCGTCAAAGATAGGAATGTTATTTAATTAGAAACATTTTCAAATAGCTTTAAATGCTTCATAATATTGTACAAAATATATGTGGGAGTCTGACCAAAATCTTCGAATAAAAATCAGACTCTTCAGAAGGAGGGATTTTATATTGGCGAGGTGGGTTGTCTAGGGGTAATATTTAAGGGTGAATGATGAATTCATTGAATCAAAGTCATTTAAACACAGATAATTCATTTAAGTAAAAAAGAATTTATTTAAAGTTAAAGGGAAATATTTACAAAAGGGGATATTTACAAAGAGAAAGACATGCAGGAATTAGGTTAATTGAAAGTTGAGTTATACCTTTAAGAAGACGGGGAAATAAACTTAAACTACCTTTTTTATATTCTTGGACGTTAGGACTGGTGGTACCGCGCAGGGCGCGAAAATGCGCTACAGACGCGACGTGTTGAACAAGCAGTGGTTAATAGGCCTCTGCCGAGAAATTATTCAAGCCGGAGCTACGAAAGCTCACTAGATGGCGCTGCTTCGGAATGCAGTAATAAATAAAATTGAGATTTATGGTCCTCTGAAAAGGATATGACTCAACCTTTTTACAAATGTTTCAAAGGGAAATCCTACAAAATCACCCTCTCCTGACAGAGCTGGTCTCTCAGCTCTTACAAAATGTTGAGAGCTAAAGTACTTGAAAATACAAACTATTTTTAGTTACAACTATAAATTTGATGATTATTGGAATGTGGATGCAATAAAGACAAATAATACGATTCTTAAAGATAATAAAATAAAATATTACAGATGAAAAGATGTATACCTAATATTCACAATTCCGGACCTAAAATAAAGCATATAAAAACAAAATATTCTATGTTGTGATCTACAATCAACTAAACCATAAAAAAATCCTTCGCATCAATAGAAAGATAAAGAATAAGACGAAAATATAATAAATGTTACAAGTGAATATAAAATGATTAAAGGAAACGAGTGTTACCGTAGAACATCTATTAATTTCTCAAGAGGGATAGAATATGAGAAAAATTAAAAATAATAAATAAAAAAAATTCAATTAAGCATAAAAATATTTCATTAAATCAGCTGAGGTGGTGGTTAAGTTCGGTCCTTCGTGCTGACCAACCTTTTCCACTTCATACCTATGCTTAGAATTAACTTTTGTTACTTTGTAAGGGCCTAAGACCTTTGGTCTTAGTTTCAGTCCAGCTCCAAATTGGGTTCTTTGGATGGCTACTAAATCACCTTCTTTGTATAACGAAGCTTTCTTTCTTCTTCTGTTATACGTCTTTCTATTTTCAGACTGCAGGGGTTCGATGTTCTTTTTTGCATCGTTTCTTAAAAATTCGCGTTGTTCTAATAATTCTTTCGCTATTTCTTCTAGAAGTAAGTCTTTGATTAGGATGTCTTCCTTGTTACGCATTTTGGTTCCCACGAATGGTGTCCATTTTGTACTGCGGCATATAGTACTATTTAGTATTCTCTGTAATCCGTCGACGTATTTGTACCATTTCGTTGAGTCGTCTAATGATAGTTTAGTGAGAACTGGAATCAAAGTTCGATGAATTCGTTGAACTTGTCCGTTTCCTCGAGGAACACCTGTTGCTATTTGTAGATGTTGAATGTTCTCTTCATCACAGTAGTCGTTGAATAATTTTGAAGTGAACGCTGAACCTCTATCAGAGATAATTCTGATGGGATTATCAAAAGTTTTCTGCTGTTGTTTTAGTTTTTCGAGGGCACTTTCAGCAGACACAGTTTTGACGGGATATAGCCAAGTAAATTTGGTAAATGCGTCTACTACGGTGAAAATGTGTTGATAACTTTTGTTTGTGGAGGGTAAAGGACCAATGAAGTCAACATGGTACGTACTTAAAGGAATACTTTCCTTAGAAATAGGATTCAAAACCCTTCCTTTTTGCCAGTTTTCTTATTAGCTAAGATACATGCAACACAATTAACTATTTCTTTTTAACGACGTTGGTTAAATTTGGGATAAAAAATTCCTGTTTCACAATTTCTTCTGTTTTCCTTCTGAGAAATGACCATTTTCGTGAATCAATTTAATTAGTTCAGCTTGCATTGCTTTAGGGGTTACAATTAATTCTCGACCATTTAAGTACTTGTAGAGTATAACGTTTCGCTCAAAAAATTCTTCTGATTCTTGCTTCTCTAGAAGTGATTTCAATGTTTGGATGTTGTCATCTTCCTCTTGTGCTTTTTTAAGCTTTGAAGTTAATGTATCATTGCATACTATCATTACGGGATATCGGCTAAGAGCATCAATATGCTTCATACGACTTCCAGCTCTGCGCTTTTTTTTATAATCGAATTCTTCTAATTGGTGCGCCCATCTGGCTATACGAGTAATTAGCTCCTTTTTTTGCATAGTCTTCTGAAATGCTGAACAGTCAGTTACTATTTTAAAGTGTTGTCCTAAAAGATAAACACGAAACTTCTTTAATGCGTTGATAATTGCTAGTACCTCTAGTTCGTAGCTGTCATACTTTTCTTCTGCTGTATTTGTCTTTTTCGACATGTAGTAAACGGGATGTAACTTTCCATCTTCGGCTTCTTGTAACAAAATTGCAGCGAACCCTTCTTTACAAGCGTCAGTATGCAGTTCTGTTTTTGTTCCATATTTGTAAAGGTGCAAGATTGGGCCTTCGAACATGATTTTCTTCAATTTTTCAAATGCTTCTTTTTGTTGAGTCCGGAAAACAGAGGTTTTCTTGTTTAATCGCTAAGTGGTTTAGCTATCTTTGAATAATCTTTGATGTACTTGCGGAAATACCCAGTTAAACCAAGAGAACTTTGTACTTGTTTTATTGTTGTTGGTTCTGGAAATTTTCGGACAGCTAGGGTCTTCGTAGGAGATGGTTTAATAGTTCCGCTTTCTACAATGTGACCTAGAAATTGAATTTTCTTTTTTAAGAATTGGCACTTCTTGAACTTAATTTCTTTGCGACTTCGAAAATAGTTTTAAGTTTTTCGAGACCTTCCTGTTTTGATTTAAAATATATCTTGTTTATGTTCTCTTCTCATCGTTGTCGTCTGTGGACCAAACCCCCTACATTATTCTCACGAACAATAGTGTTCGAAGGTTTTGGTTTGGATTTTGATAACGGTAAGCGAATTGAATTTCCATTTTGAAGTTATTGATATAATTATATCTTGAACATAGACATATATTTATTATTGAATGTGTATGGACTGATTTAATGATTTAATAAGATAGTAAAGATGGAAATAAAACAGCACAGCGCACTGCGTTTACGAAAGCATACACTAAGTTAGAGAGTGTGTTGATGAATGAAAACGCTGACGCGGAAAAATTGATATGTGTTTACATTTGCTTAAGCAAAAACGAACTCGTTAGAGTTAAACATAATAATTATTTGGATGCTTTAACAGATGAAACAGAATTCAAAATTGAATTTAATATTATAGAAGAATATAGAGAAAAGGCTTTGAGAATAGTATTAAAGTCTAAACGTGTATTAGAGAATATTAAGAGTAAACAAAATAATAACGAAGGTAGTAATTCCGGTAATAATTCTCATTTGGCTGATTGCGAAAATCCGTATAAAGCGATTACCCCACGACTTCCTGAAGTTGAACTGTATAAATGTGGAGGTGAATTAAAAGACTGGTTAACCTTTTAAAATCAGTTTAAAAACATACACGAAAATAAAAATTTAACTAATTGTGATAAATTTCATTACTTAGTTCAATAGACAAAAATTAAATCGGAAGCCAGAGATCTTATTGAATCTTTTCCTATAACAAATGAAAACTATCCTTTGGTGATAGAAAGCTTAGTTGAAAGATATGGACGAAATGAATTATTAATTGATTTTTATGTACGAGAGTTGTTAAAACTTGTTTTAAATAACGCTACTAAAAAGAAACAAGATTCTTTAAGTGGTTTGTATAATAAAAAAACTCTCTACTCAACTTCGGGCTTTAAGTAGTTTAGGTATAACCACGGATCAGTGCGGAATAATATTATATTCGTTAGTCGAAAGTGCGTTACCGACCCATATATTGCATTCATTTGAAAGACAAAGAAAAAATAATGAGACTGCAACACTTGATTCTATTGTTTCGTTTCTAAAGAGCGAAATGCAATCAGAAGAAAAAATAAAATTAAGTAGATCGGACATATTTCCCTATTAGCGCGAATGCAAGCAGTTGGCAGAGAGCCAACGCTCACTCCCGTCCGCTAATGAATTATTCATTAATGAACCAAACGAAATATGTGTGTTATGTTTTAAAGAATCATCCGGTTCGATTTTGTAAAAGGGCGTTTTTTATTCCATTAGAAGAAAAGATTGCAATAATAAAAAGGAAAGGATTATGCCGAATTTGTTTGGTTAAAGGTCATCTTGCTTCTAGATGTCGATCTCAAATAACTTGTCAGTTGTGTTCTAAAAGACATGTAAAGTTCATGTGCCCAAATATTGAATGTAATAAGTCTGATTCTCTCAAACAAGATGTGAATGATAAAAATATTAATGAAAACACAGTTGATTCGTTACATTCTCGTGCAACGAATGAAGTTATATTACAAACTCTTGTTGTAAATGTACATGGCATCAAGAGAGAGCGTAAAGCTAGGGCTATCATCGATACCGGATCACAAAAATCGTATATTTTGAGATCTACAGCTGAAGAGTTGGGTTTTAATTTGCAGAGGGAAGAGGAATTTCGCCATTCCTTCTTATTTGGCGGAACTAAAACAAGGATGTATAAGCACAAGTGTTTTAAAATCTACTTGAGTAGTCTTGATGGTAACTATATTTGTAAATTGGATGCTTTAGATCATGATGTCATCTGTAATGACATTTCTAGTGCAAAAAATGGTTCTTGGATACATGAATTGAAAACTAAAAACATATTCTTAACAGATATTCAAGAAAACACAGGTCCCATTGAGGTACTTTTGGGTGCAGACGTAGTCGGTAAATTAATTACTGGTCGACGAGAAGAATTAAAGACAGGCTTAGTAGCATTAGAAACCAAGTTAGGTTGGACTTTAATGGGTAAAGTACCCCGATATACCGACAAAAAGGATACAAGTATGAATATTGTAACTATGTTATCTCAAGAAGATATTCCTGTCTCTTCACTGTGGGATCTAGAAATGCTTGGTATACGGGATACTATTGAGCAAAATTCAAGAGAGGAAAAGGGGCGGTTATGTCTCACTTTCTAGAAACAGTCCGGCAAAAGGAAGATGGCAGATACGAGGTCCATATGCCTTGGAAAGTGGATCGGGCCTTTCTAACAGACAATTATGAGTTGTGCTTAAAAAGACTTGAATCTACCATCAGGAAGTTAGAAAAGATCGGTTTTAGAGAAAAATATCATGAAGTCTTTAGAGAATGGTTAGCGGAAGGAGTTATTGAGGAAATTCCTGGAAAGGAGTTACCTGTTCGTACCCATTACCTTCCACACCGACCTGTCATCAAGGAAACATCAGCAACATCTGTAGCGAATTATAAACGAAGAAATGTCCATAATTATATCGAAACGAAAGGAGTGTGTATCCGGGCGAATTAGTTAGACAGTCCACAATAATGAGATAATTTAGGTATAGTAATGTTTAATTATAGATACGAATTGCCCCGATGCGGCTTACATTCTACGATACAAGTTACACACACACACTAACGATCTTTACAATTTTAATACAGATGTGCGCACACCAGCGCCCTCGCGTAGTCAATATTTCAGCACACACCCCACCGGTGAACAGAATGTTCACCCAGTAAATATCGAACCACAATTAATACAAACAATTATTCAAATACAATTCTTACAAAGAAATTACTAATACAATACTACTAATCAAATCTAAATTATACATATTAGAAAGAAAAAAGTAAATATACATTAAAGTACACAATATAATGAAACTTAAAGATGACAAAGCTTCAATTTACAAACGAACAAATACTAGGATACATACCTCAAGATTTCACAAAAAATAAATTTAACAGAGATTAATTAATAATGTGTAATCTCCTACCATTAATCTGAAAAATATAAACAAATTAGTACAAGTATATTATACAATTTCTAAAGGGTACAGCAATTGAATGGGTTTTTTGAAGAGACCTTTAAAAGTTTTTACAAGACAAGATCTAACGTTATCGTCTCTTCCAATAAATATTTCTTTGATTATTCCAAGTTCCCACAACAATTTTATTTTTACATTTCCTTCAACAAGAACTACGTCGTTAATTTTAAATTCTTATGAACAGATGGTGGTTTAAAATGATTAGCTGTTTTTAACTAGAGCAAATACTGTTCTTTCCAGCGTCTCCAAAGTTGTTTTAAAAAAAGAGTTCGGTAAGTCTTTCTCTTCTTGTACGACTCCTTTGCCGTAGTGGCGTCGATCAGTTCGATGAAATGTATAGGATATTTAGAGTCACCATAACCTAACTCGAGGAAGTGGGCCGGTGTTAGTGGTTCCGGCTCTCCTGGATCATTCTCCACGTATGTCAGTGGTCGATGATTAACGATGACTTCAACTTCTGAAAGTATCGTTGAAAGTTCTTCAAATGTTAGAAGTGCCCTGCCAAGTATTTTACGTAAAGGATCCTTTATAGTTTTAACAAGACGTTCGTAAAATTCACCCCACCAAGGCGCACGTTCAACTATGAACTTCCAGTGAATACCTTTATCTGCGACAAAATTTTGAAATTCACTGTCTTTCAAGATGTTGGCAAAATATGCTAGCTCCCTTTCAGCTGCTTTAAATGTACGTGCCTTATCGGAGTATATTACCTTGCAATTACCTCTACGAGCGAGGAATCTCCGTAAAGCAAGTAAAAAACACTTTGTGGCATGTCCGACACAAGTTCTAAGTGTACGGCACGAGTGACTGCACATGTAAACAAAGAAACATAAGACTTGCGAGTCCCTTGATTGTCCTTAACAAGTATTGCACCTGTAAAACCAATTCCTACAATTTGGAAAGGAGGAGATTGGGTGATTCTATCTCGGGGCAACTGACCACTTAACTGGTCAGCTGGTTTGGCACTGTATTTTTTACAAACGAGACAGATTCGAATCATTGTTTTCACTAACTGACGACTCTTAGGTATCCAATATTTTTGCCGAAGTTGAGTCAAAGTTGCAGATACGCCACGTATCCAGTAGTACGAAATGAGAGAATCGGTCAAATAATATATATTAGCATCAAATTTGAGACAAGATGACACCTGTTTGGCCAACCTAGCTGACAATAAGGCTGCTGTCAGTTCAAGACGAGGAAGCGTCAATGATTTCAAAGGTGCCACACGACTTTTTGAGCAAATGAAACTAGTTTCGATTTCGTTATTACAAGTAACAAATCGCAAGTATAATATTGTTCCATAAGCTGATTTACTCGCGTCTGAAAAACAATGTATTTCACACTTTGATATTTCTTGATCTATGTTACCTAAATAGAACCGTGGTATCTTTATCTCAGTCAAGCCCTCAGCTTCGCTACTCCACTGCTGCCACTTGTGTCGTAGCTTTGGGGAAGTTCAGAGTCCCATTCTACTCCTAGAGTCCAAAGTTCCTGAAGTAGACATTTCAATTTGATAACGAATGGGCCAAGAATTCCAATGGGGTCGAAGATGCGACCAATCACACTCAGAATAAATCTTTTCGATTCTCCTCTACGTGACATAAACTTCAATAGATCCTTTGGATCGAAATAAATTAAATCATTTTCTGGATCCCAAGCAAGTCCTAAAACCTTAGTTGGAGGTCTAAGATCAATAGCACTAGTTTCAGAGGATTCCGTTTTGACACCTTCTTGCTGCCATAACAAATTAAGTTGTTTCGAATTACTTCGCCATTTGCGCAATAACATGCCTGCGTCACTGAATATTTGCAAGCACTCCAAGGTAGTACGTAGAGCGTCCGGAACATCATTCTGACCACAAATGAGGTCATCAACATAAATGGAACTATTTAGCAACTCAAATGTATGAGGATATTGCTCTCTGTACTTCTTAAAATGATGTTTTAAAGTTGCTGCGAGAAGGTATGGGCTAGGTCGAAGTCCAAAAAGAACTCTCGTGAAATTCAAAACGTATGGCTCGTTATTCAAATTATCAGTCCAGAAGAAACGTGTAAAATCTCGATCACGGAAATCTAATTCAATTTGAAGAAAAGCCGATTTTACATCAGCTGTAAATGCTACAGGACTTTTTCGAAAACATAAAAGCAGTTCTAAAATGTTGGGATGCAAATTTGGTCCCGTATATAAACTTTGGTTTAACGATGATTGTCCATTTTCGTGTGCTGAACCATCAAATACTATTCGAATAGGACTTGTGGTTTTGTCGCTACGTATCACTGCATGATGGGGTAGGTAAAATCCCTGACTATCCAATAAAGAATCACAAGAAGTACGCTCAAAAATACTTTCCCTAACATAGTCATCAATTACATCCTTATACTCACAGAACAACTCGTGATCACATTTAAACCTACGAACCAACCCCTCAAAACGCTTACGTGCGACAGTTTTATTATTTTGTAAAGCCTCTCTCATACCTGGTTTCCATGGCAAATTTACACGATATCGACCATCTACGAAATTAACTGATTTATCAAACTCACTAAGTATCTCTTCATCCCCATTACCTAAAGTCACCGAACCCTTGTCAAGTATTCCTAAACTTTCTATCTCCCAAAATCTCCTTAGCTCAGTCGAAATCGATTCCTCTTCACTGTGAACCAAATGTACCCCAAAGTACAATCACTCTGCTCATCACACTTTCCCTGAAGAGACCATCCTAGCCTAGTCTCGACTGCAACCAATGATGAATCTAATCTTTTTATCCGATGTGTTAAAGACCAATAAAAATTGGAACCTATTAACAATGAAATTTCACAATTCTCAGAAGATTCATTACAACTGAATGTTAGCCTAAACCCTTTAGACTCCATGTCTGCCCACGCATCTGGATTAGGTAGGCTAAGTGTTGCCTTTGAAATTTCCTCAATTTCCAATGCCCCAATCACAGTCTCTTCTCCGCTTAATACATTCCTTAGCCTAACCTCGACCTTACTACAAGTTTGTTTTTTAGGAGTTTTACAACCGAACGAAAAAATATTTAGCCTTTCCGAAACCAATATTTTCAACCCCAACCTCCGAGACACATTTTTTTTTGTGATGAACGACTTCTCACGTCCATTATCAAAAATGCAAAATATCTTATCCGATGAAGAACGACCTATAATTTCGGCCTTCACACATTGCAATAAAACTCCACCTCTGTTATGAAAAACAGAATTTGAAGACTTAGTTTTAACGTCAACATTCTTTTCCTCCAAATCCAAATGCGAATTTTGCTTAGATTTTTCTAACTTAAAACAAATAGCACGTGCATGTCGACCTTTACAATACGAACAAACCTCTTTCTTGCACTTTTTAACATAACAACCAGTGTTGCAACAAATGAAACATCTCCCTTCTTTAATTAATTTAGCTCTTTTTTTCTGAACGCATAAATTCTCACACAAATCAGACATATGAGTATTCTCGAAACAAAATAAGCAATTCGAAAATGCAGCCGTCAACAGTTCGTTTGCAGAGGAAAACGATTTATGAGATGGGTGGAATCGAGAATGACCTTGAACCCTTCGATTTGACTGTGGATAGCTATGAGACGTTCTTTCGAAATACTTAGTGTTGGAATAGGAATTTTTATTTTTCAATTCTAGGTCATGCGGTTTTACTAGAATTTCTGTGCGTTCGCGACTTTCTACTTCGCTTCGCAAATATGCAATTAAATCAGTGATTTGTGATTGTGTTTCATTATGTTTTTATTATATTCTAATGCTAAATCAGGGGGAATAGCTTTCATAATTATCGGAAACAATAGACAACTATAGGAATCGGGAGAGATTTCAAGAGATTCAAGTCCCCTTATATTAATTTCTAACTGATCATATAAATTTCTTAACGCAATAACATCAAACGATTTACGGACAGGGGTCAGATTTAACAAGCGATTCATATGAAAGTCAACAATAAGTTCTTTACGTCCGAACCGATTTTCTAAAATTTTCATTGCTTTTGCATAATTTTCCGATGTTAGAGTTAAGCCTCGTATAGCCAATTCTGCATCAGATGTGACAACCGATTTCAAATAGGAAAATTTGTCCACATCATTTAAACTCGAATTTTCATGTACTGCGGATTTAAATCTAGCCCAAAAACTGGGAAAACTACTGATATCCTTGCCCGAAAAAGATTCTAATGTGAGTTTAGGTAAACGCGGTTGATTTGTTAAAATAGAACTAACTGTACTATTTAAAGGAAGTGTTATGTTTTGTGGTTGATTTTCCACCGAATTTTGAATAGCAGTGTTCGAAACTGATTCTACATAACGTTCAGCACGGATTTTCCAAATTATAAATTTATCTCGATATTCTTCGCGAGTTACGATTTCTTCTTCTAGACTCTCAATATCTATTAAATTCTCAATTTCCTTATCGAGTGTACTCAGCTCTTCAAATTTAGAAATTAATTGCATATATATCTCATGTACTGTTGTTTTATCAGCTGTATTGCTTATTTCGGATTCTAATTTATTAATTTGTTTTGTCACGAGGGATCTTGAAACAGATCGAGTCTTTTCGTTCTTTCTAATATAGCCTTATTTGCTGCATCCATTTTAAACCAAAACACTATAATTGCAAACAAATATACAAATGACAACACCAATTCTGAATGCAACTTAGTACAACTTTCAAACAAAATTCAGCTTAACAATATGCATACAAATAAACAAAACTATACCAGAGCAACCTTCCAAATACCGACAGTTACGAATAAACCAAAATCAGAAATGATGAGAAATAAGCTTAACTAGACAAATACCGAATTCAAAGTTAGACAAAACGAAAGTACTCACCCCCATCACGCAGCGAATGACCTTCACGGCCGATGCACCATGTAGCGAATTATAAACGAAGCAATGTCCATAATTATATCGAAACGAAAGGAGTGTGTATCCGGGCGAATTAGTTAGACAGTCCACAATAATGAGATAATTTAGGTATAGTAATGTTTAATTAGATACGAATTGCCGCGATGCGGCTTACATTCTACGATACAAGTTACACACACACACTAACGATCTTTACAATTTTAATACAGATGTGCGCACACCAGCGCCCTCGCGTGGTCAATATTTCGGCACAACATCTTCAATGAAGATAAGACCGGTCTTCGACGCTTCTGCTAAGATCAATAACCATCCGTCGTTAAACGACTGTTTAGAGACTGGAAACAATTTAATTGAATCAGTTCCTGCTATTTTGGCTAGATTTAGACTGAAACCGATCGGTGTAATTTCAGACATCAGAAGAGCTTTTCTCCAAATATCTTTACATGAAAAAGATCGAGACTTCGTAAGATTTTTTTGGTATGCCAATGAGGGTAATATACGAACTTACAGGCATGCTCGAGTTGCTTTTGGAGTCACCAGCAGTCCTTTTCTCTTAATGGCGGTTATTAATTACCATTTATTAAAAGAATCAGTAAAAGAACGTTACTCTGAAGAATTTCTTAAAAAATTACAAGATAGTTTTTATGTCGATAATTGCGTAACTAGTGTACAAAATAATGCCGAACTTAGAATATTCGTCGAATCTGCAACTAATGTAATGAAAGAAGGAATGTTTGATCTCAGAGGATGGGAAAGTTCCGCCATTCCTTCAGAAAGTACGACATCACTAGTATTAGGACTGATTTGGGACAAAAATTCTGATACTTTAGAAATAGATTCAGAATCTTTGAAATTTGATGAAAAAGAAAAGCTAACTAAAAGGAAAATACTTTCACTGGCTAGTCGAGTATTTGATCCCATAGGTTTCTTGGCACCTGTTATGATTCAACCTAAGATTTTGCTGCAAGCCACTTGGAAAACTAAAGAAGCATGAGATGATGAAGTGAATGATGAAATAAGGAAGAAATTTTTAAAATGGCCGAAATCAGCTGTAAATATTAACGAGAAAGAAGTAGAGATAGAAAAACGAAAGTCAGTCATCTCTGCTAATAACACAGAGGTAGAATCAATTTCATCACAGTTAGCCAGAAGATTTTCTAGATTTTCACACATGATTAAGGTTATGGCTTGGATACTGCGTTTCCAACCAAAGGCCAAAGACTTAAGAAAATGTGCGGAACTTAAAAATGAAGAATTGTTAAATGCACAAAAGATTATTTTCCGTTTAATACAAAAGGAATGTTACTCTAATGAAGAAACACGAAAAAGTTTAAAAGGTCTCCTAATATTTGAAGATGAAGAAGGAATATTACGATTGAAGTCCAGATTGATAAATGAAGAAGAATCGAAAGATTTTATTTCTCCAATAATTCTACCATCGAAACATCTGGCAGTGAGAAGATTTATAGCGCAAGAACATCTCGTTAACAAACATGCTGGGACATTAACTCTTCTGACTATTTTAAGTGAAAGATTTTGGATAGTGAAAGGAAAAAGAACTGTCCGAAGTGTTATCAAAGAATGCTTAACATGTAAAAGACAAAAGATTAAACATCTTGAGGTACCTTTTCCTCCTCTTCCAAAAGACCGAACAGAAGTAGCAGCAGTTTTTCCAAGTTTCAGGTGTAGACTTGGCTGGACCCCTTTGTTGACTAAATCTAAGCAAAAGGCGTGGATAGTACTTTTTACTTGCGCCGTATTCAGAGCGGTCCATCTGGAACTAATAACTTCACTTAGTACCACTGACTTCATCCAAGCTATGCGTAGTTTTATTAACAGAAGAGGACGAATTTCTGTGATGTATTCAGACAATGGTACTAATTTCACAGGTCTAAACAACGCTTTGAGACAATTAGATTGGACTACAATTGAAAGTGAATTTAGAGTCCACGAAAAATATGCTGGAAGTTTAATCCACCCTCTTCTCCATGGTGGGGAGGCTTCTGGGAACGCTTGATTGGAATTTTGAAGGATCTCTTAAGAAAAAATCTTGGGCGCTCCTGTTTGTCTTACGAGGAATTGCAAACTCTCGTCTGTGAGTGCGAATCGGTCATGAATAGCAGACCGTTAACCTACATATCCGAGGAACAAGAGCTGAAAACCTTGACTCCCTCAATGTTTCTTCAGGACATTCCATTAAATGATGTTCCTGATTTGGATCAAATTCAAAAGACTAATATTGTTTTGAGATGGAGATATATTCAAAAGGTTCGCAAAAATCTAAAACAACGATTTAAAAGAGAGTATCTGGGTTTCCTTCGTTCTTCAGTTATCAAAAGAGAAGATAAAATAAATGAAGGTGACATTGTGTTAATTGGTACAAATGATAAGAAACGGCTGCATTGGCTGCTAGGAAGAGTACTGGAACTCTTACCAGGAAAAGATGGAATAATTAGGCTTGTGAAATTGCGAACTGAAAGGGGAGACATGTTAAGACCAATCCAACGACTGTACCCTTTGGAAGTAACATCAAACCAGTTAAGAAATTTATAAACACTTAAAAAACACCTTTGAACTTTTTTTTTTTACGTATTAGAACTTTAAGAAATTAATTTCATTCCAATATTTTGAAATATTTGTATGTACTTTTTTTTGTAATCTAAAATTGTATGCACATATTATCTTTGTTTATTTGTTTTTGAGTTTGCATCCCCAAACTCAAGGTGGGGAGTATGTTGCGCCCCTATCCAAAATCCGTTAGAGGTAAGTTTCTCTGTGAGGGAGTGGCAACAGATAGAAAAAACGTTTTTTTGTTTTGAAAAGTGTAATGGATGAAAGTGTTAAGGATGAAAAGAATTTAATGTGTGTTGCTGTGCTGTTTTGATTTAAAATATATCTTGTTGATGTTCTCTTCTCATCGTTGTCGTGTATGGACCAAACCCCCTACATTATTCTCACGAACAATAGTATTAGAAACTATAATACCTTTGCTTCTTGCAAAGTGTCTAAAACATCTTCGATGATAGGTAACGGAAATTTATCTTTCACTAGCTTGTGAATCAATTTTCTGTAGTCAATGCACATTCTCGAAGATCCATCTTTCTTTTTAACCATTACGATTGGACTTGCATATTCCGAAGAACTCGGACGTATAATGCCTTCGTTGAGCCATTCTTCTATCTGTTTGTTTACTTCTTGTTTTTCTGTGAAAGCTAGTCGACGAGGGGTTGACAGACTGGTTCTTCGTCTTTTAGAATAATTCTCATTGTGACGTCGGTAGATGCTGTTTTTTCTTCTGGCTTGTAGTCTTGAATTAACTTTTCAAGTTCCTTCTTGATTTGACGATTTTCAACATGACGTAGGTCTAGTTCTTCTTGAAGATTTTCAGCAGATATTTGCATAAGCTGTGCATGATTCTCATATTTGTTGAATTTAACTCCTTCTTTAGCAACACTTATCGATGCTTGTTCCAAAAGATCTGATCCAATAACTGCTTCGAATTTTAATTTATCAGTCGGTACAACATGCCAAGTTAACGAGTAATTTTCATCATCTATTTTAAACTTATGTTCAAAGGAACCGATAGTTGTCACTTGTGCTTCACCAATACCTGTGAGAAGCATCTTGTTCTTCGATAATTTTGTTGGATCCATTATTCTTCTGCTCGTGTTTTCTCGAAGCAAACTTACGCTACTACCACTGTCTATGAGCGCCGTGATTTTCACCTTTCCAAAAAATATCTCTTTAGTACGTAAACCTTCCTTAACGATGAGTGTGCAAGTTTCTTTTGGAGGTTCTTTGAATTTCTGCGATTTTGAATAGTTCGTCTGAGCATATGCTTGGAAGCATTGTGATTTGAGTGTTTCTCGTAATTTTTGCTGTAATACCCTTCCTGCGCGCTGTCTTGATATCTTTGAACAGATTCGTACTTGGGGACAAGGGCTTCGTAATGTTTGTTGTAATTCGTTGACGCTGGAAACTTCTTATCTTTCCTGTTATACTCGAATTTTTCCTGTGCTTCATATCTGCGATTCTTTTCTGGGAATTTGAATTCTTGTTTCTTCACAAACGGACCACTCGATTTTTGTTTCAGAGTCCTTTTAAAGTCTTCGAATTTTTCTAGTTTTTCTGCTAATTCAACAGGGGAGTTCATATTTGCCCGTTCATCAAGATAATATTCTTTAAATTCAAAAGGAGTTTTTCGTTTGAGTTGATCTGTTATGATTAGATCTGATAACTTGTTTTGAAAGTATCTATCTTCAATCCATCTATCCATCCGTTGAGAAGTAGGTGTTTAACTCATGGTAAAAATCAATCCATGTTCTTTCAGGTGCTTTTTGGTGAGTGACAAATAGTTGTCGAAACTTTTCTGGAGTTAGTTTAAAGCGTTTCAGCAGTAAATCTTTAACGTGTTCGTAAGAGATAGCTTTATCGTCAGGCTCTCTCGCTATGATGTGAGATACTTCCGTCGGTAACAAACCTAACAGATGAGAAACCCAGTTTTCTTGATCAATATTCAATCTCTGCGCTTGACGTTCAAATAATTTTAGATAAAGACTGATGTCTTCTTTCAAATCAAAACGATGTATAAACTTTGAAACTTCTTTGACGAGAAATTTAGAGAATCACTTTCTTTGGATGTATCAGCGCCTAACTTGGATTGTGTTTGGATTCTTAACTTTTCCAACTCAAATTCATCTTTGCTTTTTTGCTCATCTAACCTCAATTGTTCGAAGCGTAATTTTTCTTCTCGTTCTTAAATGCGTAAATTTTCTTCTCTGGCTTTGCGATCCTCAACAA
>BMAU01014302.1:385000-392500 GCA_019973935.1 Trichonephila clavipes | reverse complement strand
ATACTGCGCGAATCTCCCAACAATGTCTTCAAGGATATGACGTCCTACCATGGCCTGCCAGGTCACCAGATCTTTCGCCAATAGAGCATGTCTGGACGCGCTGGGAAGGCAACTGCAGCCGTCGAGATACAGGAGAATTAACTGCGCAGATGCAAAGACTATGGCAGGATCTTCCACATCGGGTCATAAGTGATCTAATTGAATCGATGCCACGCCGAATTTCGGCTTGTATAGCTGCCAGAGGTGGCTTTACTACTTACTGATTTTAACCTTTTGCAAGCTGTAACCGCTTAATAAAATGATATTTTGTTCTGAATTTTTAATCATTTGTTTATTTTCATATACACTACATGCATACCAAATTTCGTGAATGTAGCTCAATTTCTTCTGGGTGCATATATTTTTTTGCGACAGAGTGTATATATATATATATTTATATATATATATATATATATTTATATATATATATAAATATATATATATACACTGCTCAAAATAATTAAAGGGATATTGCGGTTATAGGTGGATCTTGTGGTTGGGAATCTTTTTAGCTGATTGATACATGGTCCACAGACGTAGTAGGTTATATGAGAATAAACTACACATGTTTGGCAGAAAAAATGCATTTGTGTACAAAAAAGGAAAAAAAAACACAATTTGTGCATATGAGAAAAAAGAATAAGAAAAGGTGTTTTCTTCAAGGAAATCATTTTCAGTAGGGGGTATGGCTTCCATGGACGGCCAGCAACGTTGAACACCTTTGAGGCATGGAGTCAATGAGGCTATTAATCACGAATTGAGGTATTCTGTCCCACTCTTCCAGAAGAGCTCTTTCCAGTTTTTGGAGAGTTTGTGGGGGCGGTTGGTGGCCAGCAACTCGTCTTCCTAGAGCGTCCCAAACGTGCTCCATTGGATTCATGTCTGGAGAACACGCTGGCCATTCCATTCGTACGATTCCTTCCTTGAAAAGGAAATCCTCCACCAGGTTAGCACGATGTGGCCTGCAGTTATCGTTCCTTAAAATAAAGTCTTCTCCGATTGCTGCAGCGGAGGTCTGAGGATCTCATCCCTATATCGGCGAGCAGTCAGAGGTCCACCTCGAATGATGTAGAGGTATGTGCGCCCGTCAATGGATATGCCACCATACACCAACACTCCCCACCGCCAAATCTGACACTTTCGTGCATGAACGCAGGATTATTCCTACTGCCACGGTCCCTCCAGATGAAAATACGCCTATTATTCGGATGAACAGAAAAGCGGGACTCGTCAGAAAAAAGAACATTGCTCCATTCATTTCTCCTCCAGTTCATATGCTCTGTTGCCCACTCCCTGCGGTTGCGACGATGCCTTGATGTTAGTCTAACACATACCATCGGTCGGCGAGCATACAGCCCTACACCATGGAGCCGGTTTCGGACAGTCTGAGTTGAAACCGTGGTGCCAGTAGCCGAGTGAAGGTGTTGTTGGAGAAGAGTAGCGTTCATATTTCGGTGTCTCCGAGTCGTTAACACTAAATAACTATCTTCATTGGGCGTTGTTGCCCGTCTACGACCTTATCCTGGTCTTCGGCCTGCACTTCCTGTCTCCAAAAAACGGTTCCGGATCTTGGAAATAAAACTTTGTGACACTCCAATGGGTTGCGCTACTTCGGCATGAGTTTGGCTCCCTTCTAACCCACCAACAAGTCTCCAATCTTCTGAAACGGTTAAATGACTTCGCTGAGACACCGTACTCATCGAAACAAAGCAGTCAGTAAATGTCGATCTTCCTTGTCTTCATTTTAGTTGAAAGTCAAATTTCATTCGCTGCCGCTGAAGCGACGTTTTTGACGTCGAAAGCAAAATTAGCATACTCCACAGTTTGAAAATCAGAAAAATTTGCATTTGTGATTCTCTTCTTCCATTTTCGGCAAAATAAATTTCACTTATATCTTTATTTTATATAAAACTTATAATATCTAATTGTTTTGAGCAGTATATATACATATATATATGTATATATATATAAATAAATAAATAAATATATATATATAAATATATATATAAATATAAATATATATATATATATTTATATATATATATATATTTATATATATATATATATATATATATATATATATATATATATATATATATTTATATATATATATATATATTTATATATATATATATATATATATATATATATATATATATATACACTCTGTCGCAAAAATATATGCACCCAGAAGAAATTGAGCTACATTCACGAAATTTGGTATGCATGTAGTGTATATGAAAATAAACAAATGATTAAAAATTCAGAACAAAATATCATTTTATTAAGCGGTTACAGCTTGCAAAGTTAAAAATCAGTAAGTAGTAAAGCCACCTCTGGCAGCTATACAAGCCGAAATTCGGCGTGGCATCGATTCAATTAGATCACTTATGACCCCCTGTGGAAGATCCTGCCATAGTCTTTGCATCTGCGCAGTTAATTCTCCTGTATCTCGGGACGGCTGCGGTTGCCTTCCCAGCGCGTCCAGACATGCTCTATTGGCGAAAGATCTGGTGACCTGGCAGGCCATGGTAGGACGTCATATCCTTGAAGACATTGTTGGGAGAGTCGCGCAGTATGTGGACGAGCATTATCCTGTTGATAAATGGCACCTGGGCGACTTGATAGCATGGGTAGCACAATCGGCGTTAAAATATCGTCCACGTATCTGCGAGCTGTCAAAGTGCCTTGAAGGACCACTAAAGATGATCGTGTGTCCCAAGAAATTGCTCCCCACACTGTCACACCTTGTGAAATTGCTGTATGCCGCTCGACAATAAATGCCGGATCGGACCGCTGGCCGGTGCGCCTCCAGACACGTGTGCGGTGGTCATCAGCACTGAGACTGAATCGGGATTCATCACTGAAGATGACACGTCTCCAGTCTGTCACACTCCAAGTTGCCCGAGGTCGGCAAAAATCCAGTCGACACTGCCTATGATGTGGGGTCAGTGGTAAGCGTCTTAGCGGACGTCGGCTCCTCAAGCCAACTTCGGTCAGTCGTCTCCTTATGGTTTCTCTTGATGGCACTGGATGTCTGGAAGGAGGTAAGTGGCGTTGAATCGATGCTAGCGACGTTGTTGGTGCCGAAGTGGCCACTCTTCTGATTGCACGATCCTCGCGATCATTTGTGTTCCTGGGACGTCCTGACCCTCCCGCGACGGTACACTCTACCTTCTGTGATCCACTGTTGCCAACACCGAGCAACTACCATATCGCTCCGACCGAGGGGGCGGCCGATACGTCTATTCGACCAACCTGCTTCTCTGAGGCCTATTATACGGCCCCTATCAAAGTCCGTCAGCTGCTCGTACTGCCGCCGGTTACGTCTTAGAGGCATCTAAGTCTCAATATCGTCTATCAAAGTCATCAGATTCGTTTGGATAGCCGTACGGCGCTCGTACTCATGCTTTTAAACTCTCCCAGTTGCGCAACTAATATGCGCATAGCACACTTAGCCTTGTCTCATTGGCTTCGAAATTTTAATCATTTTGCATATCTCTTACCAGACTACATTCTTGCCGAGTTTCGTGATTGTAGCTTGATTTCTTCTGGGTGCATATATTTTTTTATGACAGAGTGTATATATATATGTGATAATTCCCTCTAGCATTCTCTTTAATTAACCTTTTTAAAACAATATTGAAATCTTTTGATTATTTGGTTCAAAACTAACACTCTGATTTTAATCGTAATCGATGAATATTTATTACATCAGAAATTCCTGTCCCGCACTTTCTATCCAATCAGAGCTAAGATTACGTAATCATCACACACTTGCACTGTTGGTGGGGAATAAAAACAACTTGTGGCAAGTGGCATGTCAATTACGGAGTGCCTGTCCCGGAACGGGACGTACCTCCTCATCAGAATTTTAAGAATTAAGAGCCGAAATAATGGGGTTACATAAATTTAAAATTAAAAGAAATAAATAGATGGGCAGAACATTTCTGCTGGATCGGCGACAGAATTAGTCTGTCGACCGGAGAAACAGCCGCTCCACTTTCCTGTGATCTGATTGGCCGAAGCCGATCGCTCGCAAAAAAGTGGGCGTGGAAAAGAATTGGGTCGATCCGAAAATAAACGACCCGAGACAAGGAGATCTTGAATAAAAATTCAAAGATCTCATGCAATAATAGGGGGGAGAATACAAATTTTGAATAAAAATTTAAATGAACCAACTTGCACTTTGCCGGAGATAAAGGGGGAAAAACAACTTGTGTAATGGCGTTCGTCGCTTGCTTGCTCTTCCTTTTTTACCATCATAATGTACTAGTAAATATAGCTGTTTCTCCGTGTTTATGTGTTGTGTCCGTCAAGATGTCACTTTTGCTTGTCCACTATGTTTAATATCATCATCATGAATTGTTTGTCTCATCTTTGTGAAAGTGCATTATAATTTTGTACTAAACTTCGATGTGTGCGCCACAATAAAGAAGATGTCTGTTCACTGAAGATGTGTATTTTGATGAAAACCTGCCAACACCACGACAAAAATCAACCACTTGGCCAATACTTAACATATATATATATATATATATATATATATATATATATATATATATATATATATATATTTATATTTATATATGTGAGAGTCCGAATAAATCTTCGAATAAAAATCAGACTCTTCAGAAGGCGGGATTTTAGATTGGCGAGGTGGTTTGTCTAGGGGTAAGTATTTAAGGGTGAGTGATGAATTAAATGAATCTAAGTCATTTAAACACAAATACTTCTTTTAAGTAAAAAAGAGAATTTATTTAAAGTTAAAGGAAAATATTTACAAAAAGGGATAATTACAAAGAGAAAGACATGCAGGAATTAAGTTAATTAAAAGTTGAGTAATACCTTTAGAAGACGGGGAAATAAACCTTTCTCATTCTTGGATATTAGGACTGGTGGTGACGCGTTCGGCGCGGAAATGCGGTAAAGACGCGATGTGCTAATCAAACTGTGGTTAGTTGGCCTCTGCCGAAAAATTATTCAAGCCGGAGCTACGAAAGCTCACTAGATGGCGCTGCTTCGGAGTGCAGTAATAAATAAAATTGAGATTTATGGTCCTCTGAAAAGGATATGACTCAACCTTTTAACAAAATGTTTCAAAGGGAAAATCCTACATATATATATATTTATATATATATAAATATATATATATATATATATTTATATTTATATAAATATATATATATATATTTATATTTATATATATATATATTTTATATATATATATTTATATATATACTTATATATATATATATATATATATATATATATATATATATATATATATATATATATATATATATATATATATATATATACAGTCAGGTCTTTTTTATGCGGATTCTTTTATGCGGTTTTGAAGTTGTGCCGTTTGTATTTCAAACATTTGCGGTTTGTATTCCAAACATTTCTAGATTTTTGTTATTATTATTATTTTTTATACTGAGACGTAGATTGTAGTATTCCGAGAATTTCCGTACCTTTTGGTGCTTACGTCTGCGGCTCGGCTGCGACAGTCTTAGATTCGCATTCGTTATTTCAGTTGTATTTCAGTAGTATACGGATACAATATCATTATTTCGAGAAATTACGTTATCTCTTAGAGGTGCCTCGTTTATTTTTATAAAAGTTTCAGTTTAATAAGTGGCGAATTTAAGTTGCAATATATTAAGCAGCAAATTTTGATTTCTGGATTTAAAGTGAGTGTCGTAAAGTTTTATTTTTCATTAGAAAATCGTAAGTGTCATTTTTTTAAATTTCTTTTCTAAGATTTTATTTGGCCCAATGGAGAAAAAAAAAACATCAAAGACAGTCAATTTCGTTGGAAATGAAAATTGCAATTTTAGATCGCTTAGGAAAAGGAGAAGGATCTACGGCTATTGGAAAACATTTTAATGTAGGCGAACCTACTGTCAGAGCAATTAAAAAGAATGATGCTGCAATAAGAAAATCGGTCATTTCTGGTACAAAATTAAGCACCAAATTTGCATCGTACACAAGGGATGTATTATTAGAAAGAACGGAAAGAGCCATCGCAATTTGGATTGAGGAACAAGTTCAAAGAAGGATTCCTGTAAGTGGTTATTTAATCCAAGAAAAGCTCTCAATGAAACAGTCAGAACCATCAACTTCCACTTCCCAAGCTAGGAAAGAATTTTCAGCTAGCAAAGGATGGCTAACCGGGTTCTTAAAAAAGAAATGCACTTCATTATATTAAGATAACAGGGAGAGTGCGACAGCAGATGAAGGAGCAGCAAAATATTTCCAGAGGAGCTAGCGAAAATTATTGAAGACGGGGACTATTCTGCTGATCAAGTATTTAACGCTGATGAAACAGGACTTTATTGGAAAAAATTGCTAATCGTACTTTACATCGCAAAGGATGAAAAAAATGCAAAGTGGACATAAAGCAAGTAAAGATCGAGTCACCCATTACTTTTTGTAGCAATGCATCAGGAGATCGGATGTTGAAATCTCTCTTAATAAATAAATCTCTTAGACCACGCGCCCTTAAAGGTAAAGATTTAAAACAACTGCCCGTGCATTGGATGGCTAACCCGACAGCCTGATGACAACAGCTATTTTTACAGAATGGTTCAATAATTGTTTCGTACCAGAAGTGGAAGCTTATATGAAGAAAAATGTCTGGATTTTAAAGTTTTATTAATTGTTGACAATGCAGCAAGTCATCCAGAATTAGAACATCTAAATGTTCAACTAGTATTTCTTCCGCCCAATACAACAAGCCTTATTCAGGCATTAGATCAAGGCATAAAAAATATTATATTAAGACAACGTACAAATTCATCTTGAATAAACTAGAAAATGAGTCCAAAACAGTGAAAGATGTGTGGAAACAATTTTCTATTTTTGATTGTTTAATTCATGTTGCATCTGCTTCTGCTCAAATAAGACCTACAATTTTAAATGCCTGTTGGAAAAGATTTGGCCAGCATGTGTGACAGACAATACATCTACTCAAACATCGACACTATCAGATGAAATAATTAATTTGGCACATGAAATTGGAGGAGATGGTTTTACCTTCAGCCACAATGATGGTAGATAAATTGCTTGTGGGTGATGCATTAAGTGACAATGATATTATTGATTTAACTTTAGATCTAACTGTAGACGGCGTCGTAGGTCTAGAAGGTGATAATGATGAGGAAGAAAATCAACTCCCATCACTGGAAAATTAATTCAAGTCTTCAACTTTGCAGTAAATTAGAAAATCATTTTCTTATTAATGCCCCCAAGTTCTGAACGAGCCTCTAAATTACAACGTGAGCTGCAGAACTGCATGTCTGGATATCCTGAACTCTATAAAAATAAAAGAATCCTCATCGCAAAGTTTAATTACTGATGACATTGTCAGAAAAGGAAGAGCTTACACAGAACGAGAATGAAGTTTGTGAAAATCCGTGGCCTTTACCGCAAATATCTATTCCAGAGACA